>CAUYRT010082062.1:0-34111 GCA_963574885.1 Lepilemur ruficaudatus
ACCTCATAAATAAAAGCAAGAACAAAGACCATATGATTCTCTCAATAGATGCAGAAAAAGCATTTGACAAAGTCCAACACACCTTTATGATAAAAACTCTTAACAAAATAGGCATAGGTGGCTCATACCTTAAAATTATCAAATCCATTTATGACAAACCTATGGCCAATCAATAAATTTATATTTATTGATATAATATATTTATTGATAAATATATTTATTTATTCAATATAATAAATTTATATCAATCAATAAATTTATATCAATAAATTTAAATTAGATTAAGTTATAAAAGGAAAACCATTCAGATCAGTTAACAGAGCAATCATGTTTTTGGTGATAGTGTAAATATTATTACTTACTGAGGTTCTTGTGTATGTAATGAGAGATCTAATTCCTATGGCTACATCCCAAATTACTTCAAAATGCAGTAGTTCAAAATATGACAACATTGATACAGGGCTTATATCCAGAATATACAAACAACTCTCAAAAATCAATAAGAAAACAAACAACCCAATTTTAATAAATGTGCAGAGGATTTTAACAGATATTACATCAAAAATATATACAAATAAGCTTATGGAGATATACTCATTTTTAGATATTAGGGAAATGCATATTAAAACCAAAATGAGCTATCACTACACACCTGTTAGAAAGGCTAAAATTAATGACAAGTAAACATACAAGTGTTAGTGATACTATGGATTACCTAGAACTCTTACACATTGCTTATGGGACTATAAAACAATAAACAATTTTGAAAACAATATGGCAACTTATAAAAGTTCAGCATGCACATTCCATATAATCCAGCCATTTTACTACTAGATATTTAACCAAAAGAAATGAAAACACATGTACAAATATCTGTACATGAATATACATGGCATCTTTATTGGTAATAAATAAAAATCAGAAACAATCTGAATGCTAATCAAAAAGAGAATGGGTAAACAAATTATGGTACAACCATACAATGGAATACTACTCAAGAACAAGAAGGAAAGAACTATTTATAGACACTATAACCTGGATGAATCTCAGAATAATAACGCTGAATGAAAAGAAGCCAGACCAGAAAAATAGCACAGAATGTACGATTCAAATAATATAAAATTCTAGAAAATGCAATCAATCTATAATAACAGAAAGGTAATTAAATTGTTGCCTGAGACAGAGGCGACTAGGGCCCAGGAAGAGCATCAGGATTATATAGATCACAGAGGAGCAGGAAGAAACTCTTGGACTGAGAAGTAATTTCATTATCTTTACTGCCCTGATGGGTTGACAGTGTATGCACGTGTGAAAACTTATCAAATCATGCACTTTAAATTCTATAGTTTTTTATGTCAATTATACCTTAATAAAACTATTTAATTAAAAAGGTAAGATAAAGGGCTATACTTAAATGCAATAAAGCATGAGTAATTTAATACTAACAAAATGACATTAATTTCGCTCCTGAAACAAATATTTGGGCAGCTCTTAGTGGGAATATCCTATCTCCATTCCAATCCATTTCACCTGGGGAAATGGAATCATCTAAAATCTCCCTCACTCACAACCGTGGTGGTTGATGCTGTCTGTCAGCTGAGATAATGCCCAGGGCTGTCGGCTGAACACCTGCAGATGACTTCCCTGGAATCTGGACTTTCTTAAAATATGGTGGCTGGTTTCAAGGGTGTTCAGAGGTCATATAGTGTTGTTTTTGTTTCATTTTATTCATTGAGGGAGACACAGATGCCTACCCAGTTTCAAGGGAAGGAAAATAGACTCTACCTCCCGATGAAGAAGAAACAAGATTCAGGAAGCACACATAGGATTAGAAACATTTTTGTGACCATTTTTAGAAAATGCAATGCACCATATGGGACAAATAAATGAGTACTTATATTAATGTAATTAGAAACTGGAATTTTTGGCATGAAAGAAAGATTCCATGTAAAAGTGATGAAATTAAAGAAAAATGCTGTACCCTGAATTTTGAAATATGTTCATATTTTCCACAAAACTATAAAATTCCCATAAGATAACAAAATCTAGATGACCTTGGGTTTGGCAATGCCTTTTTAGATATAACACCAAAGGCAAGATATATGAAAGGAAGAAGATAAGCTGGACCTCATTAAAATTAAAAATTTCTGCTCTGCAAAAGACACCATTAAAGAATGAAAAGAAAAGCCACAGATTTGGAGAAAATATTTGTGAAGGACATATAAAGACATATCCAGTAAAAAGCTGTAATTCAAAATTCACAAAGAACTCTCAAAACTCAACAATAAGAAAACAATCTGATTAAAAAATGGGCCAAAGACTTTAAGAAACACCTTATCAAAGAAAATCTACAGAAAACAAATAAGTATATAAAATGATGCTCCACCTCATAGGTCTTCTGAGAAATGCAAATTAAAACAATAAGGAGCTACCACTACCCAAAATCCAGAAACTGACAACTTCAAATGCCAACAAGGATGTGGAACAGCAAGTGCACTCATTTACTGCAGGTGGGAGCACAAAATGGTATAGCCACATGCCCACACAAACCCTGCATGCATATTTTTAGAGCAGCTCTATTCATAATTGTCAAAACTTGTAAGATGCCCTTCAGTAGGTGAATAGATAAGCTGTAATACATTCAGACAATAAAATATTATTCGGCACCAAAATAAAATAAGCTGTCAAACAATGAAAAGACACAAAGCAACCTTAAATGCATATCACTAAGTGGAAAGAACCAATCTGAAAGGGCTACATACTATAGGATTCCAACTATATGGCATTCTGGTAAAGGCAAAACTATAGAGCCAGTAAAAAGATCAGTGGTTGCTAGGGATTAGAGAGGGGGGAGGGATGGTTAGGCAGAACACAGAGGATTTATAGGACAGTAAAATTACCCTGTATGATACTATAACGGTGGACACATGTCATTACACATTTATCCAAACCCACAGAATATACATTAAGAGTGAGCCCTAAAGTAAACTATGGACTTTGGTTGACAACGATGTGTCAATGTACATTCATAAATTGTAACAAATGAACTACTCTGGGGGAGGGTGTTAATAATGGGAGAGGCTATGCATGTGTGGGGGAAGAGGGTATGTGGGAAATCTCTGTACCTTCTGCTCAATTTTACTGTGAATATAAAACTTCTCTAAAAATGAAGCTTTTAAAAAATATGTACACATATTTCCCAACTCTATCTATTGAAAGGCCTAGAAAATGAGAAATCTAGTAACAATGAGCATGTCTAGCAATCAGAGCTGTGTCTCTAAATACATATCCTCATAAAGGAACTAGAGCTCCTGAGACAAATGGCTGCTTTCAGGAATGTTCAAAATGAGCTTTCATACCCAAAGCAAAATTGCTATCAATGACTACTAGGATTGTGTCCAAGGGGCTCAGAATCCAAAATGAAGAGGCTACTCTGGCCACCGTTGGGACACTTTAGGTATATATAAGGGAAATATTTGCAAGTATTAAAATGCATAAAATATTTTTAAATTCATGCATTCATAATAATACCATAAAAAAACCTCAATGGAGGATATTGGTGTACCACTTCATTATTTGAAAACTAGTAAGGGGAAAGAATCGAGTAGTTTTTTTTTTACTTTACTGTACAAACTGTATCTCAGAGTAATAAAATTGTTGATGACAGAAAACTTTTCATCATAGAACTATTCCAGCTAATGAGTATAGGAGAAATAATTGAATTCAAATATCACCACTTTGTAAACCCCAATTTAAAAATGGGTCTAGGCATTGATCATCAGAGGCTGTTAATATATCAAAAAGAGAAACAACCAGAAATGTCTTGCTAATGATGAATGTGCCCAACAACACTTATAAAATAGTTTTTCCAAAGTGATTCAATTTAAATTCTACCAAGCTTCTAGCTCTAAATATTAATTTATGGGAAATACAGGGAACAGAGGAACACGTTAAATGATGTCAGAAAAATTCAGTTATCCCTAACCATTTGGAAAACTCCACAATACAAATGACCCAGTCTTTTTTTAAAATTGCAAGAAAAAAGAAAAAGAGATGGATAAGTGATCTATAGATTGAAGAGATATAAGAAACACATTAACCAATTTCAATTAATGTACCTTATTTGAATTCTGATTTGAGCCAACAAGCTATAAAAAATATGGGACAATTAGGGAAGTGAGAACATTGATAGGATATTTGATTATAAAAAATAATTAATTAACTTTTAGTGTTCTAATGATATTATAATTTTGTAATGAGTCCTCTTCTTTTAGCCACATATACATCCACACTAAAATATTTTTGGGTGAAGTTATATGGTATCTAGGACTTGTGTCCAAATAATCCAAGGAGGCTGACAGCGAAAGTGGGGTAGGCTATATATATATTAACAAAACAAATCTAGCAATGAATTGGTCATTGTTGATGCTGAGTGATGGCTCCATTATTCTGTGGATTCATTCTACTATTTTTCCACTTTTTATGTATGTGAAAGGTGTTCCAAAATAAAAAGTTTAAAACTAAATCCTAAAGTCAATAATTATACCCTCAGACTTCTGCCAAACATTCTGATGTAATTGTTCTGTTAGCACCCAGGTTTTGGTATGTTTCAAAAAAGATTCCCAAGGAATTCTGAGTAGTAACAAGAGAGAACGACCTCACTGAGCCATACACGTAGATACACTCATACCTCATCAAAGCACGGTAGAAAACTGTATAGCCTGTCACCTAGATAACTGATTGGTTTCAGAAGCCAAAAATCTTAAGAGAAACTAGTAACGTTTGCATGTATATGAGTACAGTATGTACATAAATATAAATACGGTAAACATCCCTGCTTGATAGGAAGACTTCCCAGAGTGCACAGTCAGTGGTCTTCTGTGGGGTTTTCTTTCTGTGCTTGACTGTTAGCAGAGCTGGCTGCAGCAGGACTAATTAGGGGGCAGGTAAGACTCAAAGTCTTTCAATGACCAGGTGACTGAGGCATTTTCCTGAAGAAAGTATTCAACAGGCTTGTATCTGTGGCATTTTGGTTACAAAAAATTTAACCAGCGTACTTTCCATCACTTTCCATTTTAATAATATTTGGTAATACCATAGTGTGCTGTTTCAAAATCCATCTTGATTAAATGCCTTGCATGATGTTTGGAATTGAGCAACACTTGAGATTTGAAAACAGTTCATATATCATACTCATGGAAAAAATAAATACATCCTGCTTTTCTTACTGTGTAATTTTAATACCTATTAATATTTCTCTCCCTACTAACCAAAACAAATAAAACCCTGAATCTCAACAAACCACCTTTTATTAATACTATTATTCAAAATCACTCCAGCAGGTTATAGCATAAGAGCAAGTTTTCCAAAAAGGGTCTAAAATATAATATTGAAGACACTACTCAAGATATAGAATACCGTTATATAATACACTGGAGTCCTCAGTAAATTTGCTATAAGGTTTTAGTCCTCTAAGAAATTATTTCTGTAAATTGTTCTGTTTACAGTTCATCCCAGAGAAATAAAATCTTTAAAGTATTTATTAACTATTGCTGATGCATGTTTCAGAGATTGTTGAGTACTTTTTCTGTAAAGAGAAAATTCACGAAGGGACAATTTCAATCAAAATCTCACAAGGTCACACATATCCAGCCAGGATCTAAGTAATCAAGTCAGAACATTGACAAAACCTGGGAGACACTTCTTTTTAGGAACTTGATGGAGGTGGTCATCTCATCCCAGAAGGCTGACAGTACTGGGCTCTGACGTCTGGCTTAACTGGTGCTCTTCACTCCCAACCTTGGTGCCTCTAACATGTGTATGAACCTCTGCCCAACGCACAATATTCAAAGCTTCACTTGGAGACATGAACAGGTTCTTAATTTCCCTCCAAGGACTTTTCCAGAACTCTTTCATGAAAGCTATGACTTTTAGATAGAAAGTACAAATGTGTCATCAGCAATTTTGTTTTTCAGGGTCCCGTACACAAGAGTGCCTATTAATAGTACAAAGAGCCCAGACCTTGTGTGTGATAGGTTAGTTGGCACCTATGGACATTATTGAACTCCAGCATCTGTATCTGTAAAACAGGAGTAAGATTACCTCTCCTACAGGGATAACGGTTAAAAAGAGATATTGTGCAGTGTCTTACATGAAACAAGTGCCCATCAATATTTATTCCTCCAAATTATCCACCCCAATTAGAAGATCTGAGCAAAGAAATACAATCTGTGTATTTCAGCAACATTATTTTCTTGGGATATGGTTAGATGATCACAGAGCCACTGGGAAGGAAAAAAAAATAGTGTCTGTGGTCAAATTCGTTGAGAAATGCTGAGTTAAACACCTGTCTCCGTGAATGCTTAGAGTTTTTCATCTCTAATGTAAACTGTGACTCTTGGGGTGCGGGCAGCAGAGGGGGACCAAGTATGCTACATTTCCCAACATTCAAGGCAAGAGAAACCTTGTCAGGAACACCTATTAACGCCCCAAGGAATTAATATTCTGTGGAACACAATGCGGCAATTATGGGTCTTGGGAACTGGACCCAGTAGGAAATCATTTTTTTCTCAAAGGAAACAATGCTTTTCTTGCATCCTTTCTATGCACAGGATTACTCACATGTGTCATGGGAATGAAACACCTTCAGCAACTCACTGCAGAGCTACTGGGTAATTTTATTGATTTATTTTTGTTTATTTTGCATTGAGTGACTGAAAATAAGTTGTGTGCTTTTGTGAACAATACAGTGAATAATTACAGTACCAGCTGCTTGACAAATGAGCATGACTTCTACAAGTGCAGGGGTCACTTAGTCAGAAATAGAATTAGCTGGATGGAAAGGGATTTGATGTTTTTATACTTTTAATAGACTGTTTAAAAGCAAGTTTGGGGCAACTCAGGGTCATGGAAATTCAAATTGTGTATGTGCTGGTTCAGATACATATAAATAACCATTTTGAAAAGGCAATTTGGTTTAATTTAACAAATATCTGCTGCATAGCTGCTACATATAAAGTACTAGTTAGTAAACCAATAATGGTGACAGAAGGTATACATCGCTTTGGAGAACAAATTATAATGAAGCTATATTGTGAACTTATGTATAGTTTGAAAGCTTGTGCTCACTCTTCAGGTAACCTCTTACTTTGAGCTTCTGCCACGTCTGTGATTTTGACATGCTGCAACATTTCAGTTTCAACTCTGCTTAGCAATGCCATGGCAAAAACCATTAACTAGTGTTCAAATGGAACAGAGTATGTGTCAATTGCCAAAGCAACTGCTCGGTATGTGGTCTCACAGTTCAGTTCCAGAACAGCTGTGGTCTATTCTGGAAAGAAGTCACTTGTATTAAAGTGACTTCCAATCTACATATTCAAATGAGAGACATACAAATTAGCCATGCCCAGACAATCCCAAGCATGTTCAGGGTTCAGGAGGCTGAAGCCATCCCAGTTTGGTAGGTTACTTATAGTCTCCCTAGTAGGCAATATTCTAAGGTAATTCTCAAGATTCCCACCCTCTGTTTTATATGCCCTATATAATCTTCTCCCCTTGAATACTGGTAGATCTGTCAGTATGAGGGATTTTATTCCCATGAGTATGTTACATTATCTGACAAAAGTGAAAGGATTTTGCAGATGTAATTAAGGTGCCAAATCAATTGACATGAGTTAATCAAAAGGGAGATTATCCTAGGTAGGCCTGACCTAACCAGGCTAGCCCATAAAAGAGATTGGACTCTTCATGAAGGAAGAGATTAGAAGCCAGAGATATTCTCCTGACAGCCATTGAAGAGCGAACTGTCATATTGTGGAGAGCACCAGATGGCAGGGAATTCCATCCACAACCATTTCTGGCAGTGTCCTTCCCATCTATGGGTTCAACACACTTTCATAAATACACACGGTGTATCCATCAGGGTCCAGGCAAGAGACAGAAACCACATCAGTTATTTGAACAGGGATAATTTAATATAATGCTGTCTTAACTAGATAAGTAGTTAATAACTAGACAAATGAAAGAATTTAAGAAGTCTTTAAGGTATAATGGGGGTAGTACCTGAAGAGACAGTTATTCCTACAGTCACGGAACAAAGGGAAGAGATTAGAAGTATTAAAATCTATAAGGAACCCTGTGAAGCTGACACTGAGACACCTGAGGAAGGACTGGTGGCTGCCTGGTATCTCTGAGCTCAGATGAGGGCCCCATGCAAGCGGGATTCAAATCTCTAAGAAGAGGACATAGAAGCATAGTCTTGAAATGCAGGAAAATTTGAACTGGATTCTTCTGCTGCTATGGGAAGGCACTCGTAGCTGGGGTGAAAAAGTGAGGCTGAGGTGTCATCCCCAAGAACTGCAAGCAGACAGGAAGTTCACAGGAAGCAAACAAGAAGGAGCAAGTCTCTTCTCTCTCCTGCAGCTCCGAAGTCTCCCTCTGGTGCCTCCTATTGGCAGAGCCTAACATGGAGCCCGCAGAAATCTGACATGTGGTTTCAGAGTCGCTGTCCAGCATCAAAAGGTGACTATAGAAGGGTAAATTTGGAGCCAAGAAAAAATAACTAGCACACGTGGTTTATATTATTTCCTTCTCCCTTGTTCCATCTCTCAGAACATCTTTATAGTTTCTGATACCTGAAAATCCACAGTGAAGTTTTTCTCAAATGATATAAAGCTCACAGAGTCCATGAAGCTGCTGCAAAACACATGCTGCCACAACCAAACCACCACCATATCCTTGATCTGCTACCACTAAACTCACGAAGAACTCTAAGAGCTGAAAGCCTTCTCTTCTGCCCCAGCCCTCCAGACCCAGAAACCACATTGAGATGAGGAGACAGATGTCATATGATTGCATGGGTTGCCTTGTGTTCCGCTGTCTCAGAGAGAGTGTGGAGAAGCTAGCCCATTTTTGCCTGAGGCTCTCTCTCTGTCACTAGGACCAGAATCCATGGTACTGGTCAGAAAATTATCAAAGAAAGATAAACTGCTATGAGACCTCATCCTTGGATAATACTTGTGCATTCTGACTCTCTTTCCCCTTACAGTAAATTATATTTAATTTTTTAAAACAAACAGTGCCAAGATGGATTTATGGGTAGGTTATGAGCACCCTTGGATTTAGCCCACATCCAGAACTTCTGCCACTTGGGATAGAATACTTTATGACATATAAAAAGCATTTTAAGAGGCAAAATAGTTTCATAATTATGGGCAGACTCTAGAGCCTAAAAGCTTGCATTGGAAGCTTGGCTCCATATGTGACTTTTGGCAAGTTAATCATTATCCCAGTCTATTCAGGCTGCTATGCCAAAATATCATAAACTGAGTGGCTTATAAAGCAACAAATTTATTTCTCACAGTTCTGGAGTCTGGGAAGTCCAAGATCAAGGTATAGGCAAATTCAGAATCTGGTGAGGACTCTCTTCCTGGTTCATAGACAGTGCCTCCTCACTGTGTCCACACATGGTGGAAGGGGTGAGGGGCCTCTCTTGGGTCTCTTTTATAGAAGCACTAATCTCATTCATGAAGCCTCCACTTGCATGACCTAATCACCTCCCAAAGGTCCTGTCTCTCAATACCAGCATCTTGGGCATTAGGATTTCAACATATGAATTTTTTTGTGGGGGAGACACAAACATTCAGACTATAGCAATTATTCTCTCTGGGCTTTGGGCTCCTCAACTCCAAAATGGGGGTGATAGTAGTAGTGCCTGCTACATATTAATAAAACCATTGTGAGAACTAAATATGTTAATGTAGGCAGAGGACTTGGAAGAGTGGCTGCCATAGTAAGTGCTTTATAAATGGAAACTGGTCTTATTTTGTATTTCTGAGTGTCATTTTGAAACGGTAACCATGCATTACATTGTCATGCCAGGGGAATTCTCACTTTAGCACCAAGATCTCTACCTTTTTCACCTGAAATCTAGGTTTTCGAGTTTCTCAGGGCTCTGTAATGGGTTAACTTTTTCCCCCTATTGGTCATTTTCTTTCCTAAATGATCTCATCACTTACTATGACTATATATCATTAATGTGTCATCAACTGGAAAATTTATTTCTCACACACAGATCACTGCTCTCATCTTTAAACATACACATGTCCCATTACATGCCTGAAATGTCCTCTTTGATGGCTCATAGGTGTCTCAAATGTAGCACACCCACAATTGAATCCTTAGTAGCCCAACCCTCCTCCAGTCTCTTTGGCCCAAGCCTTTTCCTTCTCAGGAAATGGTGACATAGTCCATCCAGGTGCTCAATCCAGAAATGTGGGAGTCATTCAAGATTTATTTCTATCCATTAACAACCCATACTCAATTCATTAATATTTTGTCACTTTTTTCTCCAAACTATAACTTAATCCATTCATTTCTCTTCCCACCATACCGTTATCATTTCTTACATACACTACTACATCCACTCTTTCCGTCACCACAATTCTCTATACATCAACCAGAAAGATAATTGTAAAGTGTGAATGAGGTCATGAGGCTTCTTTTCTTAAACCCTGTGATGGATTCCCATTGCACCGAAAAAAAAATTCATACTTCTGCCATATGGCTGCCAATGAATTCTTGTGATATGAGCTCTCATTTCCTTTGCAACCTTTGCCATCCTCCTGGACATCTTTCAGCCCAGCCCCTTGAACATAACAAGCCTTTTCCTGCCTTAGGATCTTCATGCATGCTGTTCCCTCTGCTTGGAATGGTCTTCCCACCTTCTTCCTGTTGGCTTACTCTCATCCTGAAGTCTTAGCCTAAGAGTCAACCAGTTGGAAAGATCTTTTCTGATCATTCTGTCTAAAGTGGGTTCCCTCCCCTACCATCACATTCCTGCTCTCTTTTTCTCTACTGTGGCACTTCATTCCCTTTAAAGCATGTATAACAATCAGTAACATTTACTTGTTACTTTTATGTATCATTGTCTGTCTTCCTGCATATGATGGCTCTATATCCTTTTTCCCGATCACTCTATACTCTGCTACTAGCACAGTGCCAATCCCACAATATATATTAGAAATGTGTATATTCATTGACTGAATGAATAAACATCTCATTTTTTCCCAAAAAAAGAACATAATTAACCAGATAAAGTGGAAATAGTAAAATTCCTTGTAATAAAATGGTACAGCAACATAGATTATTAGTGTCCCCAAAATTTTTAACACTCATATTTTCTCACCTTCAATTCCAAGTATATCCAGATCATCGATAAGCTGAACCCCAGTGCTTCATATCTGATACAGTTCCCTACTGCTATCACCAGTAGCTGTCATGTCTTAAGTCCTTGTCTTCTTGGGAGCAGCCACACATGCTGATTCAAATTATATCAGATAAATTCCCAATGCTTAGAACAAAGGCACAAAATTTTACTTCTGGATGAATCAATAGTCATATTCTTATTTGTTATTGTGAGAAGCCATTCCAGATTCTAATATGGCTCTTCCCAATATCTATGCCAAACTCATCTCCCTCTTTGATTTCATGCCTAGACTATGACTCTGCCTCCTACATTTAACCTTCATCTTCCAACTTTGGTGAGGAAGGTCTCCTAGTAAATAAGTTGAAAAAGTAGGAATTACAACCTTTAAGTAATGAGTCTGAAGTTTTAAGCCTATGTGTTCCATACCTACTTATACTCAAACCAAGAAACAAGGTGGGACTTACACAAAGACCGTTTTTGTGGTGAGATATCTGTGCCACTGAGTAACCTTCCTACCAGAAAGCATCCCCCCAATAATATCCCAGGAAGCCTCCCCTCCTCAATCGGAACATGCCTCAGCTTCTTCTATTCAAATAAAATGTTCACTGTGGCCCGTATTGCCTTCTAGCTACCACTCTATCTTCCTCTTTTCTATGTAAGCCAAAATTTAGGAAAAAGTTGTGTCCATTTCCATACATTCTACTCTGTCCTCAAAACAATTCCCTTCTGAGGCAGCACAAATCCAATGACCGACTGATACGGAATACAAAGACTTGACCCCTTCTTCCAACTTGAGGCAACTCTAAAGGGCCATCTCAGCTTCACCGAGGCTGCATCACAACTCAGCTTCTTCCTCTGCCCAATCCTGTTTTCTTGCTCTTCCTTCCACTAGTGCTGATCTCAAGAATATTCCCCCATAAACATCCTATACACTAATGTTCATCTTATAATTGCCCAACATGCAACCTGAACATTCAGTATTATAGGCATCACTCAACTCTCTTTCTTCTCACTCATAAGAACTGGAATTTTGTATAAATTCATATGATTCTTTGATTGTCTTGTGTTCCCCATCAAGCTCTATCTCAATGAAACAAGAACTGTGTCATTTTTTTGCTATTATTTTCTCAGTGTACTTGGCACATGATAGATGTTTGGTGAATAGCTAGTTGTTATATGAGTATACAAATCACTTAATGCCTGATAGTTCACCATTAGGAATTCATTTCATCACATTAAGTTTTGGGTTTTTAGTTAAAATGCAATTGAATCTTATATTCAGTGAGTATAATGTATCAATATCCCAGATTGAAAAAATAAGACTTTCCTGAGGGGAAAAATCTTTAAGAATGGGCTCAGGTAGGATGTCTAGTGGAAGAAAAAAGCTAAATGCTAATGGAAGATCAACCTTAAACATAATGTAATTGAAAGGTAAAAAGCATGGCTTACAAATTCAGTCAAACATGGATTTGAGGCCAGGCTTTGTCACTTATTAACTGTGATCTGTACTAAGAATTAAAAGAATTCCAGCTGGGAAACACTAGGCATAAAGTAAACTCGTGATAAGTATCGGTCTCTTCTCCACGTACTTCTCCATCTTCTTCCATATACTTTGTGACTTTGTGTTAGAAAAGTGCTGCCCATGAAATTATCTGAGTATCCACAGAGGAAGAAAGCCAACATGGAGATGTAGTTAGGCTCCTTCAGTTCACTTGTTCTTTATTTTAAATCTTTCCAGTTTCAAATTTATGTCAGTGAGTTTCTCATCACAATCTTGTAATGGTTACTATTGAATCTGGTCACAAGTAATGAACTGAAACAAAGTATCATGGCAAAACTATGCAAATCTACCCATATCTAAATCAAACTAATAGGCAGATTCTCACCCAACTGCCAACTAATTTACTTCATGCTTCTGGATATTGATTCTACTTGGAATGGGGGGAAATCTGTCATGCTTAAGATGCCATCTGTTCCAACTGCCAATGGAAGTTATTTCTCCCTTCCAAGGTCTGTTGACCAAGAGCTTGTCCCTCACTTCCTGCAGGTTTTCAAAAGCTTCATTAGGTTTCTAGTCAACATTCATTGGACACAGAATCCAGTCTACTTATTTTTGTTACTTCTAACAATTGACTAATTTTATACTTCTAGTCAGGAGTTACCCTCTATCCCAGACACAAAAATCAATGGAGAAAGGGAGACTTGGAACATAGAAGTTTTGTGGAGAAGATATCTGAATTTGTAGGCCAACAAAGTAAGTTACAGATACTAGATTCCATTAAGCCACAAAGTACAGGAAGAGGGATTAGAGAACAGATATCAGTTTATCAGAGAAAGAAGCCAGAAAATTTTCAATGAAAAGTGTCTAGAAAAATTAGAAAAGAATCTTCCAAAAAAAATTATGAAAATTCTACTTCCTGGAACACAAGGGTCATGTCAAATTCTGTGGCTGGTACTATAACAAATAAATACTTACCCATTTTGTACTGATTCAAACTTGAGTTAGTGATATATTTTCATGCTAGATATTATGGAACCAAATGAGTGAGTGTTCTAAACAACTCTACTAGGAATGAAATGCCTAAATCTAAACAGTGAAGTCTAATGAACATTTTAGTTGTTAGAGAGTTTTAAAATTGTGTAAATGTATTTCTTATCCAGGCATGTATTTCTCCTCAAAGGTATATTTCTTCTAACAGGCACGTTTCTTTGAAGTAAACTCACTTTGTTTAAAAAATTGTCACTATATTCAAGACCTACATGTTGTTCTAATTCTGAACATCTCTAAAGACAATGTTCACTAATTCTTCAGAAGGCGAAGAAAAAGAAAACAAATTTCTCACCAATGGGTTGTGAGACTTTTCCACCTTTTCCTAGAATCTGTAAATCTAAAGTTGACAGTACAATTAGCTCATAACAACTAATTTATCAGATGATTGGTGAGTTTTTTTACATAGACATATTTAGAAGTGAAAGCAATTCACTTGGTATTAAGGCTTTGTTTTCTTTGGAGCCCTGACAAAAACAGGAAGAAGCAGGTTTGAGATATGAAGAATATATCCCTACATTCACACATACAAAATGGCTAGTCATGTATTTAAACAGTTAAATTGGTAATAATTGTAAAAAAGAATCATGATCAAGTTAATATGGAGTAGATAAATTGCTAAATTTGAATAGCTTTAACTTATTAAAAGTATATATCTCTGAAAGATTGTTTGAAATATTAGACACCTAGTGATAGGTTTTAAAAAAAGAGACAAGTGCACATAAGATAGCACCTCAACCCACATTCTGGCCTCTTGAAATAAATACATGCTCAGTGATGTACATTCTAGAATACCTTCTCTGGACACGTCTGCTGTTTGAAGCACCTGAACTCAGGGCCTGGTAATGTCTCTGTGTCTCAAATGCAACAAAGCAGAGCTAAAATGAAGAATTCTCTCAATTAAGCAACTTTTTCCATAAATTTATTTCTATTTTAGTAATGTTTTTCTACTTATAAGATACATGAATTGTAGAAAGTTGAAGAAGAAAATTTAAACCACTCACATTCTTCCTCATATAAATAAAATCTCAGTGAATACCTATACATCCTTTCCACACATATAAACATAATATTTACAAAATGGAGACTATACAGGGGAATATGCATTTTTCCTAATTTATCTTGAAAATTTTCCCGTGACATTAATATTTTCTTGAGCAAGATTTTGTATATACTTTCTATTCATCAACAAATATTGTCAGATGGTGATGAGTACTAAAAAGAACATATAACATGGTAAGGAGGACAGGGAGGGAGGGGATTTGGTGGATGACACTATGTTATTGAGCATGCTCACGGAAGATGTCACTGAGCATGTGACTTTGAGCAGAAATCTGAAGCACAGTGCCGAAACCTTGACCAGTAGAGTGCCTAGCAGGTTCAAGGAACTGCTGGGGGAGCGCAGTGGAGCTACAGTGGAGTCAGCTGGAGAGAATATCAGGAAATGAGTTGGAGTAGAAAATAAGAGATGTCTGATGTTGAATGTAGAGATGCTATGTAGATGGGCAGATTATGCCAGGGCTTTTGGCCATTGTAAGGACTTCAGTTTTCACTCTGAGTGAAATGAGAAGACACAAGAGAGTTATGAGCAGAAGAATGATATGATAATTAGTTTTTTCTTCTCTGTGGTTAGTAAAGAGTATAAAGGTGCAATAGAGAAAACAAACCAACCAACACGGAACATGAAGAATTGTATAGGGATAATCCAAGTGAGAGCAAATTGTGGCCTGCACCAGATGGTTTCTTGTAGGGATAGTGAGAAATAGTTGGAATCTGGGCATAGTCTGTGCATTTGCTGATAAATTAGATACAGAGTATGAGAGAGAGGAGTCAAGGATAATTCCAAAATATTTGACCTAAAAGTTGACCCTGAAAAAAAGTCAGGGGTAAACTAATTTTTCCCCATAAAAGCCATATAGTAAATATTTTAGGTTTGCTGGCCATATGATCCCAACTACTCAATTCTGATATTGTAGCATGAAAGCAGCCATACACAACAAATAGACCCATAAGAGTGGCTGTTTTCTTAGAATAATTACAATAACACAGTGGGTTGAAATGACCTAGAACCACAATTTTCAGACCCTTTAATGTAAAGTTATCAAATTTATGGACATATAATTGTTTTTGGTATTTCTTTGTTGTCCAGAAAAACAGAAATATCTGAGTTGTAGCCATATCTCATTTATGGTCATTCGTAATTTTTGCTCCCTCCCTAATTTCCCAGTCTGCCTACTATTATTTACTTCTCAGCTAGGGGGCAGTGTGTGTGTGTGTGTGTGTGTGTGTGTGTGTGTGTGTTCCCTCTAAATTTTTTAGTTGTGGTCAGTAAGATACAGAAATAGACTGTAGTGGACTTATTCGATCTTGGCTAAAACTAGAATCTTGATTGATTTCAAATATTAATCCTATTTTGCATTCCTTGGATAAATCCAGCTTGGTTTTGGCATATTATTCTTTTTTATATATTGCTGGATTTATCTGCTAATATTATATCAAGTATGTTTACATTAATGTCCATGAGGGATACAGTTATGTAATGTTCTTTTCCTTTAATGTCTTTATCTTCTGGTTTTGTCTTAGGGTAATACAGTAGTACCCCTTTCCTGACATTTCATTTTCCATGGTTTCAGTTACTCACAGGCAAATGCAGCCCAAAAAATATTAAATGGAAAGTTCCATAAATAAACAATTCATAAGTTTTAAATTGCATGCCATTCTGAGTAGCATGATGAAATCTCTTGCCATCCACTCTGTCCTGCCTGGGACATGAATCATCCATTTGTCCAGTATATTCATGCTGTAAACGCAATCTGCCTATTAGTCATTAACATCTCCTCCTTGCTTCCAACCACTGACATTGTCCTGGTTTGATGATCCAGGATCACCCAAAGTAGATGATCCTCCTTCTGACTTATCATCAGAGGGTCAAGAGTAGCTACATCATGCTACATCACAATGTGTGCTACATCACAAAATCTGCTACATCACAATGCCTACATAATTCATCTCACTTCATCTCATCACATAGGCATTTATCATCTCACATCATCACAAGAAGAAGGGTGAGTACAGTACAATAAGGTATTTTGAGAGAGAGAGATCATATTCACATAACTTTTACTATAGTACATTTTTATAATTGTTCTATTTTATTATTGTTGTTGTTAATCTCTTACTGTGCCTAATTACAAGTTAAAGTTTATTATAGGTATGTATATATACAAAAAAACATAGTACAGTAAATATAGAGTTTGGTACTCTCTAAAATATCAGGCATCCATTGGGAGTCTTAGAACGCATCCCCACAGGTAAGGGAGGACTTCTGTATTGCTCTCACAAGACAAGTTAGGAAGCTTGCTCTCCCTAATTTTCTGAGAGTTTCTATAAAATGAGTATAATTTTGCATAAGTATATGGTACCATTCACCTGAATGAAGTCATTTGACCCTGGAATTGTTTTTTAAAATATAAAAGAATATAATTTCTTCTTGAGTTAATTTTGGGAACATTGCATTCAATATATTTGCCTATTTTATATATTTTAAAATATATTACATGAAATTTTAATAATATTCTATTCTTATTTTTAATATATGTGGGATCTGTAGCATTCTCTTTCATTTCTGATAGTATAATATAATTTGTCTACTCTTTTCTTGCTCAGTCTAACTAGACATTTATCAATTTTACTGGTATTTTCATGAAACCAGGTATCGGTTTTATTGATTTCTCTCATTGCTTTTGAATGATTTTTGTATTTACTTCATTATTTCCTTTCTTGTACTTATTTTCGGGCTAATTTTTTTCTTTTTCTGGTCTTTTAAATTGGGAACTTAGATATTGATTTTAGACCTTTATTATTTTCTAATATAAGCATCTAAAACTATAGATTTCCATCTAAGTGCTATTTTAGGTACATTCTCCAAATTTTGATGTTATGTTTTATCAACTTAAAAAATTCCATTTCAATTTACTTTAAACCCGTTGGTTATTTAAAATTATGTGGCTTAATTTTTAAATATTTTGGGATTTTTCAGATATTCTTCTGTTAATGATAATTTATTTTAATTTTATTATGATCAGAGAATACACTCTGTATCATTTCAATACTCATAAGTTTACTGAGACTTGTTTTATAGCTAAAATGTGGTCTATTTTAATGAGCATTCTGTATATATCTGAAAAATAAAACAATAGTATTCTGTAATGTAAGAGTGGAAAATTCAACAAATGAGAATTAATTCAAGTGAGCAGATCACATTGTTCAAATCTATTATATCTTTACTGATTTTTCTGCTTATTTGCTTTACCAATTACTGAGAAAGGAGTTTCAAAATCTCTACCTTTATTTCTGAAGTATCATAATTCTCTTTTCAGTTTTATCAGTTTTTTCTTCATGCATTCTTATGCATTATTGGGTACATAAGTATCTGATTGTTATGCACTGTTGATGAATTGGAACCCTTATTATTATGAGATGGCTCTCTTTGTTGCTGTTAAAATTCTTTATACTTCCCTGATATTAATACAGCCACTCCAACTTGATGATTTGTGATTGTACAGAACATCTTTCTCTGTCATTTTCCTTGTATCCAATCTGTATTTTTATATTAAAAGTAATTTTCTTATAGATGGCATACAATTAGGTCTTGATTTTTATACAGTCTAATAACCACTACTTTTATTTAAAATATTTAGTCCATAATCATTTACTGTAATGATTTAATACAAAGTAAGACCAGTAAGTATTTGCTTTCTTTCTTTTTTAAAAAATACCATCAACTAAGAGATGTAGATTCATCTGGAAATATAATTTTTATCCAGTTGCAAAGTTGAATCTTTTCTGAGAAGTATGATGAATTGCAAATGGGGCAAAATGCTGAGGCCATATACAAGAAATTCATAAGGAAGGAAGGAAAAGGCTAGCAGGCTGAAAGGCAATGAAAAAGTTGTATGAGCAATGGCTTATGATACTTGCTGATGTGAAGACATCACTGCAAAGTTAAAAGTAATAATACAAGGTTTTGGAAGGGGTATCGTTATTGCTAAAGTAAAGTTTTAGGTTAACATCTAATTCCTCATTGAAAGTTCGATGAAATGAATGAAACGAATGTAATTTTTACCATGTTGTTAATATTAAAATTTGAAAATAAAACCATTATTTCACTTTAATAATGTAATTTATAGAATATATTTACTATAGCAACTTAATATGTGCCATCCATTATAAAAATACATGAATAAACTACTCTTTAACAGATTAATAATTTACATCATTCTTTTTCATCTTTAATTTATATTTCCATTTTATTTGTTCCACAGATATCACTGATACATATTTCTATGTTTTAAAGTCTTTTATATGTAATTCTATTTATGCTTCTGCAACAAAAGTGTGTATATAAATTAATTTTTGTAAAGTTATGTTAAATTTTTTTCTGGATTTAGTTATTGTGCAATTATTTTTAGTAGCCAATTGATCAAAACATTTGGCAAGTCAGTTTTTTGCCAGTTCTCTGCTTTCAAAAAAAGGCTAATAAATCACTTCAAATTATTTCTTCCAATATTTTTGTATAATTATGAAGGAGTTCATATACTTGAGCAAAATTAATATTAATATCCTTCTACTCCCATCTACATACTTATATAAATAAATTTTCTCAGTGTTTAAACTACGAAGAAAACCAAATTAAACTTTAGGAATAAATATCATACTAAACCTCTCCCATTCTAGCAATAAGCAAGGCTTATCCATGGAAACAACACTTTTAAAAAGGCTTATCCATTTTATTAAGATATGTATTATTAATACAATTTTATGTCTTAAGCTTAATAATTATCAAAATTCGTGAGACAATATATAGATCTTGTGTACAGAAAACTCTAAAGACTCCATCAAAAAATTATTATAACTAATAAACAAATTCCGTAAAGTTTCAGGATACATAATCAACATATAAAAATAAGTAACATTTCCATACACTAACAGTGAACTATCTGAAAAAGAAATCAAGAAAATAATCTCCTTTATAATAGCTACAAAAAATAAAATACTGAGAAATAAATTTAACCAAAAAGGTGAAAGATATCTACACTGAAAACTATAAAATACTGATGTAAGAAATTAAAGATGACATAAATAGAATGATATACCATGTTTTGGAATGGAAGAATTAATATTGTTAAAATGTCTATACTACCTAAAGTCATCTATAGATTAAGTAGAATCCCTATTAAAATACCAATGACATTCCTCAAAGGAATAGAATACACAATCCTAAAATTCATATGGAACCACAAAAGACCCTGAATAGCTAAAGCAAACTTGAGCTAAAAGAACAAGCATGGAGCCATCATACAACCTGACTTCAAAATATACTACAAAGTTATAGTAACCCAAACAGCAGGATTAAGAACAGACACATAGACCAATAAGGAGCCTAGAAATTAATCCATGCATTTATAGTCAACTGATTTGTGACAAATGTGCCAAGAACACACAATGAGGAAAGGAAAGTCTCTTCAATAAAGCAATAAATGGTATTGGGAAAGCTGGATATCTACATGCACAAGAATGGTACTGATGAAATTGCAAAAGGCATTTTCCATAGATTGCTAAAAATGGAATATTTTCCCTTGCAGGAAGTGGTCCAAAGCCTGGAAGTAGTGGTAGTCAGTTGGCACAAGGTCTAGTGAATAAAATGGATGACAGAGAGTTTCCAAGTCCAGTTGCTGTAGTTTCAACAGCGTTGTTTGTGCGACATGTGGTCAAGTGTTGTCTTGCAAGAGAATTGGCCCACCTCTATTGACCAATCTCAGCTGCTTAATCACAAGCATACTCATCATTTCATCTACTTGGTTGCAATAGACATCCACTGTAATGAATAGACCAGATTTCATGAAGCTTTAGTGGATGATACCAGCACTGGACCACCAGACTCCATTAGCTTTTTTTTTTTTTTTTGATGAATATTTAGTTTTGGACTGTGTTTTGGTACTTAATCTTTATCCAACTATTGTGTCAAATGCTTGCAATTGTCAAAAAGAATCCATTTTTTGTCACACATAACAGTATGGTGTCGAAATGGTTTGTCATGACAGCAAAGAAAGGCAAGCTTCAAGATGATTTCTCTGCTGACGCTTGTTTAATTCATGTGGAACCCATCTATCCAGCTTCTTTACCTTGCCGATTTGTTTCAAATGGTCCAATGTTGTTGGAATAGTGACATCAAATCCTGCTGCTCTGGCACACGTAGGTTGAGATTGATTTACTTCCACTATATCTTCAGCTTATCATTATGCACCTTGGTCTCAGGTCACCCATGTGGCTCATTTTCAAGATTAAAATCACCAGAATGGAACTTCTCAAACCATCAATGTACTGTGTGGTTCATTAGCCACATCCTTCCCAAACACTTCACTGATATTTCAAGCTGTCTGTGCTGCATTGGTTCCATGATGGAATTCATATTCAAAAATAACATGAATTTGTTACTTATCCATGGTTTCACAAAAATTGTTCTAAAAATTTTTTTGAAAGATAATCAAAAGCCAAAATGTGTGTTTGAAAGACTGAAGACTTGCCTTCACAATAAACATAAAACAAGAAGTGTCAAATGGAATGTCAGAGACATCAATTGTCAAACTTAATACTTAAGGAAATCAGACATTTCATACTTAATAACCTAATATTAAACTACTGAAAGAGTGATATTGGCCTGGACAATAATTTTCCAGATATAATCTCAAAAGCACAGGCAACCAAGCAAAAATGGACAAATGGGATTATATCAAACAAAAAGCTCTGTACAGCAAGGAAAATAATTAACAGAGTAAAGAGAAAATCTACTGAATGGAAGAAAATATTTACAAACTTTACATTTGATAAAGAGTTAATATCTGAAATCTATAAGAAACTCAAACAACTCCATAGAAAGAAAACAAATAAAATGATTTAAAAATGAGCAAATTTCTGAATAGACATTTCTCAGAAGAAGACGTACAAATGGTCAACAGATAGATATATTATTTGTCACTAATTACCAAAGAAATGCTAATCAAAACCACAAAATCACCTCATTCCAGTTAGAATAACTATTATAAATAGTTAGATATTATATAATAGATATAATAGAATATTATAAAAGATAACAAGTGTTGGCAAGAATGTGGAGAAAATAAAACCCTTCCACTGTTGATGGGGATGTAAAATGGTACATGTTTACGATATGGAGTGAAAATGAAAACTAGAACTACTATATGATCCAAGAATCCCACTACTGGGTTTATAGCCAAAGGAATTGAAATCATTATGTCAAAGAGATGTCTGCACTCTGATGTTCACTGCAGCACTATTCACAGCAGCCAAGATAAAGAATCAATCTATGTGTCCCTCAATTGATGAATGGATGAAAAAAATGTGATATATATACACAATGGAATACTGTTCAGCCATATAAAAAGAAGAAAATCCTGTTATTTGTGACAATGAACCTAGAGGACATTATGTTAAGTGAAATAACCAGACACAGAAAGATAAACAATGCATGATCTCATTTATGTGGAATCTAAAATAGTTGATTTCATCGAAATAGAAAGTTGAATGGTGGTTACCAGAGGCTGGAGTGGTTTTGGAGAAGAGAAAGTGGGGAGATGTTGGTCAAAGGATACATATTTACAGTTAGATAGGAGGAATAAGTTCAAGAGAGCTATTGTACAGCATGGTGACTATAGTTAATGATGATATATTGTATTCTTGAAATATGCTAAAAGAGTGAATATTAAGTGTTCTCACCACAAAAATAACAACTTTGTGAGGTAATGTATCTCACATGAGGTTATTTAGCTAGATTTAATCATTCTACAATATATATATACTTCTAAACATCACAATGTACATGAAAAATACATACAATTTTATATGTCATTTAAAAATATAAATAAATATGAAAAAATGTTTTTTTTTTAAAAAAAAAAGGCTTCTCACTCATACTGAAGCCAAGGTTACTCTGCTTAGAAAGTCAGTATACTCAGGGAATTCCTATGGATCAAAGCTTTTGTAACCATCGTATCCATAACATTTTCAAGCTGCATCTGATTTGGGAAAAATTTGAGCTGCTTCTACCCATAGAAATATTTCCTCCACTGGATTCCCCACAAAAGTTAATAACTTAACAAACACACACATGCCTCCCTTCCCCAGCAAGATATAAGCTATGGAAAATAAATCATTCTTTATTTTAGGTTAATGCAACTAAAGCGTAATATAAACTGTCTGAAAAGGCAGGTTCATGTTCCCTTAGTCAGATTGCACTGCCTATGAATAATAAGGATCCACTCAATGCTATTCAGTGGTGGTGCTCACTGCTACGCTATGAAAGTTTGTTTCCCCAAAAATTAATACATTGGAACCTAAAAACCACTATGATAGTATTAAGAGGTCAGAACTTTGGCAAGTGATTAAGATCATGAGGGGCTCCACTCTCATGAATAGGATTAATGCCCTTATAAAAGAGGGAGAAAAAGAGCTCCCCTGCCCCTTGTGCTATGTGAGGACACAGTAAGTCACCATCTATGAAGCAGAGAGCAAGCCCTTACCAACACCAAATAATCTTCCAGCACCTTAGTCTTGGATTTCTTAGCCTCCAGAACCAAAAGCAATAAAGTTCTGTTGTTTACAAATCACCAGTCTAAGATATTTTGTTATAGCAGCCCAAATGGACTAACACATCTCCCCAGAAGAGATCTTCTCTAAATAAAGAGAAATTAATGCAATATCTCAGAGTGGATCACCCAAATCTGATATCTGAAGAAAATTTCTAGATTATCTCCTTCTGTTCTCAAATCTTGTCTTACAGGAAATGAAAAAAATTGGCTGAGTCATATAATATCTGCCAAATATTTCCAGACCAATTAATCTGGTCAATTAATTAATTGAATTAACAACCAGGAAATTAATGAAATTCTAAGAAATAGCCATAAAAAATGCATAGTACTAATATGGTATTGTGATAAGTGGATATCCAAATGCAAACTGATGAAGTTAAACCCCCATCCCATAAAACCTAATCCAAAATGGATCAATGACCTAAATGTAAGTGGTAAACTAAAATTCTTTGAAGAAAATACCTTAGTTTAGTTTCTTCAAAGAGTTTGAGTTTAGGTAAAAAAAAATACTCATGACCTGGGATTTGGCAATGGTTTCTTATGTATGATACCAAAAATATAAGTAACAAAAGAAAAAACATAAATTGGACTTTATAAACATTAAAAACTTCTGTACTTTAAAGGACACTATCACAAATGTGAAAAGACAACTTTCAGAATGGGAAAACATAATTTGGAATCACGTATCTGATAAGGACTTGTACTGACAATACATAAAGAATACTTACAACTCAATAATAAAAGGACCAATAACTCTGTTTTACAATGGACAAAAGATCTGAATAGAAATTTCTCCAAAGAATATGTACAAATGGTCATCAAAAAAAAGAAAATGCTCAAAATCATTTGTCATCAGGGAAATGCAAACACTCACACTCACACTCACACACACACACACAATGAGATACTACTTCCTACTCACTGGAATGGCTATAATCAAATACAGAAATAATAACAGATGTTAGCAAGGATGTGGAGAAATCAGAACCCTTATACACTGCTGATGAAAATGTAAAGTGGTGCAGCCACTTTGGAAAACATTCACCTCATAAAGTTAAACACAAAGGCACTGTTTGACTCAGAAATTTCACTCCTAGGTATATAACCAAGAGAAATGGAAACGTATGTCCATGCAAAAACTTGTACGTGGGCCGGGCGCGGTGGCTCACAACTGTAATCCTAGCACTCTGGGAGGCCCAGGCGGGCGGAATGCTCAAGGTCAGGAGTTTGAAACCAGCCTGAGCAAGTGTGAGACCCCATCTCTACTAAAAATAGAAAGAAATTAATTGGTCAACTAAAAATATACAGAATAAATGAGCCGGGCATGGTGGCACATGTCTGTAGTCCCAGCTACTCGGGAGGCTGAGGCATAAGGATTGCTTGAGCCCAGGAGTTTGAGGTTGCTGTGAGCCAGGCTGATACCATGGCACTCTAGCCCAGGCAACACAGTGAGACTCTGTCTCAAAAAAAAAAAAAAAAAAAACAAACTTGTACGTGAATATTTAGCAGTATTATTCATAATAGCCAAAAGATGAAAACAATGCAAATGTCTATCAATTGATAAATGTGTAAAATGTTATATATCTATACAATGGAATTTTATTTGGCTACAAAAAGCAATGAAATACTGATACATACTACAACATTGATGAACCTTGAAAACATTATGCAAAGGGAAAGAAGACTACATATTATAGGATCCCATTTAAATGAAATGTCCAAAATAGAAAAACTATTGAGACAGAGTAGATTAGTGGTTGCCAAAGGCTAGGCTGGTTGGAGGAATCAGAAGTTGATGGCTGAAGGATGCAGGGTTTCTTTTTTGGGGTTTTGAAAATGTTCTAAAATTGATTCTGATGATAGTTGCAAAACTCTGTGAATATATTAAACACCATTGAATTCTACAATTTAAATGGATAAATTGTATGTATGCTATGTGAACTACATCTCAATAAAGCTGTTACCAAAAAGAAAGAGAAGACAATCCACAGAGCTAGAAAAATTCTGGTCTCTCAAGGAGGAACTCCATGAGAGAAATGTTGCACTAATATCCCTGCTGGTCTGACCATTGTCCTTACAGGGCCCTTATAGTAAACAAACCACTGTTCAGATAACCACACGGTAATCTGGCATTACCTTGAATACCTGCCTTTAGTTACAAGATAAAGGTTGGCTGGTAAGAGAATTATGAAACAAATAACAAGATTTGCTTAAGACCAGTATCTATGTTCGTGCACTAGAGCTACAGTTGGGCAAATCAGACACATCTGTCACTCATCAGGAAATCAAATTAACAATACTGAATGAGAAAATAACAAAACTAACTTATGTAATCAAATCTGTATTTTAAAAGAATGGCCAAAAGAAGAAACTTAAGGAGGAAAAAAAGTAAAATTTTCTCCTATGTTTCCTCAGCCTGGAAAAGCTTTGCATTTCTCAATTAAAGAGATTGCTTTCCAAGATAGGCATCAGTAGAAGGACCTTCCTAATACTTCCTATGAATTGCAAAGGCATCCAAAACACTGGGATTATTTGCTATTATTTTACCTGACATAGGACCAATTAGGCTATGCACATAGATGGTATTTAATAAGTATTTGGTCAACTGGAAGAAAATGAGATAGTAAAACCAATTAAAAACAAGGATATCTGTACACCTATTTATCAATACTTTACTGGTTTCTGTCAAATATGGACTAAACATTTTGCAATTTAAATTGGAAACACCATGTAATAATTTGAGCTCTAAATACCATGTATTATTTCTATTCATGGACCCTTCTTTCAAAAGCTTAGCCCCCTTGCATGCAAATAAAAACTCTATATTTTTCAAAAAAATTAAGTATGTGTTTGCTTTAAATCAGGGCAAAAATCAACTTCCCATTGCATTTTTAAGTGCAGTAGGGAAATCCTACCTAAACTCAATAATTATTGTGTCAATATTGGGCATTTTTCTACTATGGTCAAACTGACTTGAAAATTATTGGAAAGAATCAGAACAGGAAAAGAAGACAAAACTGGCATAAAGGAGGACTAGAGAAGATAAAATCAATTTTATAAAATGTATTCTTGGAAAAGACCTTTAAAATGAAAAGCTTGAATTAAATACAAGTTTGAATTTAGTTAATAATTGCTTGTCCAAACTTTTTTTTATGTTGCTGATATTGTTTCATTCTTTTCGTTCTCTTCTTTTCTTTCCAAATTATCTTTTATATGTTAATATAATTTATCTCTCTCTTGACTAATATATCAGTCATCAATTTTTAGCAATGTTCCCTACCTGGGTGCCTTTCATTGCAGCATCACTCTTACCATCATGGTCCAAGATCTCAGCACTCTCACCGTCCGTCATATGCGTGAATTTCATTTTCCCAATTACTTCCATAAAATCAAGGACTTTGCTATTATTTTATCAAAGATAGATCCAAATAGGCTATGTACCTAGTAAGTGTTAAATAAGCATTTATTGACTTGGAGGGGTAAGAGATTCTGAAATCAATTAAACTAATTTTGAAGATGAAAAATCCTTAAAATACAGACAATCCACTGCATGGCCCCTAAAGAGACTACTCAGGTTCACATTTTCCAATTTATGTATTTCCATCACTTAATGCCTGAGATATATTAAATTTCTGGGTATATCAGAAACTTGGTTAATTAAAAGAGACCTCAGAAATGTTTATAGTAAGCCAAGTTATTATTTTAGTGTCAGGTAATTAAAAATGAATAACATAGAAATTTTAGTCTTCATTGATCCAAACTGCCTTTCCCCAAGCACTCAAGCAATCATGTCATTAAAAATTAAGCACTTATGTTTCAGCCAATTAATAAATAGAGTAAATATTAATCACACTAATGACACTAATGAGAGTTCAAGAACTAGCTGAAACTGGTATAAGAAATTGGTTTGTTTATTTCAGTTGCTTCGGTAATGGTTACTTATGGACCTACTCCATGGGCTTTGGAGAAAATCTCTAAGTTCACATGCCTGCTCCACTACTCAGTAGTTGTGTGATCTTAAGCAAGTATTCTTTTATTAACCCCACTAAATCTTAGTTGTTTCATCTGAGAACTAGAGATAAAATTACATAAATTTATTAGAAGGATTAAATGAGCTATAAATATTAATACTTAGCAGAGTACCTGAACCAAAGAAGATTTCAGTAATGGTAAAATATATATATATATACAGAAAGCTATTTTTACTTGTTTGGGTGATTGTTTTTCACTTCCAATTTTACTTCTTCCTTGACTGTCATTTGGCCTCTTCTCAAATTGATATTTTCAAAAATAAGTTTCTAGATAACACACTGCTCACCACACCCTACCCCGACTCCTGACAACCTTTCTCTACTGTTGAGACTTATTACAATTTAGAGAAGCTGACACATTAATACAAAATTAAAATACAAAATAGAGGATTGTGAGGGAGAAAACGTGGTAGAGACATCATTCTTCTCAGCTGCTTAGCTGGTAAGGGAAGTAGCTTAAGGGAGAAAAACTTTAAAAGAAAATTATGTTAGGACAGAGATACTTTATTGATAATGAGAAAAGAGTTAAAGGAGAGGTAAGAAGAAGAGATCATGATAGAGGAGAAAAAATTAAAATGTAAAATAGAGGAAATGTCTGATAGAGTAAGGTTTCAGAAAAAAATAGGAATGAATGGCATCAAGATTACAAATGAATCGGTCAGTTCTAGAAAGAAAGCACACGTCTTTCAAGATATGAGAACAAAGGTGCTAATGACTGATGATATGGAGAAAATGTTAGTTGGAGAGAGAAGTTGGGACGATATTGTCTGATAAAATACGAGACATCTACTTAATTTTGAATGTTATATGAACAATGAATACTTTTTAATGTAAGTATCTTCCAAATGTTGCATGGGAAATATCTATACTATATATATATATATATATATATATATATATATATATATATATACATATATACACACACACACACACACACACATATATAGTTTTCTTAAAATTCAAATTTAACTGGGTTCCTGTATTTTTATTTGCTTAATATGAAAATTTTTTGTGTTGTTATAATTTATCTCTTTCTTCACTACCATATTTGGCCAGTTACTTTTTTAAATAAGTTTATATAAACATTTTTTATACAGTGCACTTGTTATGACCTCTTTTTTTTATTTCAGCATATTATGGGGGTACAAATATTTAGGTTACATATATTGCCATTGATCCCTTTCCCCCACACCAAGTCAGAGTTTCAAGGGTGTCCATCTCCCAGGCGGTGCACATTGCACTCATTATGTACGTATATACCCATCCCTTTTCCCCCATCTGCCCGACACCCAGTAAATGTTATTCCTAAATGTGCACTTAGGTGTTGATCAGTGAAACTAATTTGATGGTGAGTGCATGTGGTGCTTGTTTTTCCATTCTTGGGATACTTCACTTAGTAGAATGGGTCCCTGCTCTATCCAGAAAAATAAAAGAGGTGCTATATCACCATTGTTTCTTATAGCTGAATAGTACTCCATGGTATACATATAGCACATTTTATTAATCCACTCATGTATTTATGGGCACTTGGGTTGTTTCCATAACTTTGCACTTGTGAATTCTGCTGCTATAAACATTCAAGTGCAGATGTCTTTTTTATAGAGTGTCTTTTGTTCTTTTGGGTAGATGCCCAGTAATGCGATTGCTGGATCAAATGGTAGATCTACTTGTATAGCTTTAAGATATCTCCATATTGCTTTCCCCAGAGGTTGAACTGGTTTGCAGTCCCACCAGCAGTGTAGGAATCTTCCTATCTCTCCGCATCCATGCCAACATTTATTGTTTGGGGACTTTTTGATAAAGGCCATTCTTACTGGAGATAAGTGATATCTTGTGGTTTTGATTTGCATTTTCCTGGTGATTAGAGATGGTTGAGCATTTTTTCATGTTTGTTGGCTATTATTCTGCCTTCTTTTAAAAAGTTTCTGTTCATGTCCTTTGCCCACTTTTTGATAGGGTTGTTTGATTTTTTTTCTTGCAGATTTTCCTGAGTTCTAAATAGATTCTAGTTATCAACCCTTTATTGGATGTGTAGCATGTGAATATGTTCTCCCATTTTGTAGGTTGTGTTTGCTCTCATAATAGTTTCTTTGGCTGTGCAGAAGCTTTTCAATTTGATTAGGTCCCATTTATTTATTTTTGTTGTTGCTGTGATTGCCTTTGGGGTCTTCATCATAAATTTTTTGCCTATGCCTAAAAGAGCATATAAGAATTTTTCTAACATTTTCTTCTAGAATTCTTATAGTTTCATGCTGTAGGTTTAAGTCTATCATCCACCATGAGGTGATTTTTGTGAGAGGTGAGAGGTGCAGATCCTGCTCGGTATTTAAGCATCTGATATTAACCTGTGTTCAGTTTAAATTCCCAAGTCTTTTCAGAAGTTCCTTTCCACATTGCACAGGTGCTTGTTTCTATCCAAATGAAGAATTTTCTATTTTTAAGTTCATTGTATGTATATGTGCATATGCATGAGTATTAAAAATGTCACTGGTTCCTCTTCTCCCCCTCCTTCCTGCCTTGTCACTGGAAAATTTGAAAGACTCACTCAGTGTTCTTCCTTAGCAGCAGGCAGAGCATCAACCAAGGAAGCCAATTTTGGGGTGACTTAAGAGGCTGGGGAATGAGAATGGGGAGTCCTCTGCAGACACAGGTAGGTTCCAAGGCTGGATGATGGGTTATGCCAAAATGGTGCCAACAAGTCTCAAGAGGTGAGGAAGAACAGTGAGTCTGTGTTCTCGCAGAGTCAGGATGCTCAGCCCATGGGTTTGTTTTGGGGTCCAGAGATAAAACCACCAGAAAGTAAAACCAGAATGTGGTCAAGCAGGGTCTGGGTGCTTGGAACCTGAGCTGGTCCATGTGTTCATGGACCAACTAGCCAGGCCAGGACAGAGTCAAGGCTGTGCTGGACAAAGTGCCTCCTAAGCTGTCGTTCAAGTTCCGGTTAACATGTTGATCCAGGCATGCTAGAGAGCAAGGCACCAGCAGCTCCTCTAGGTGAAGTGGCTTAAAGGGACGTGAATCCACCATCATCCTGTCTTTCTCCATCTCCGTCATTAGTAACTCAAGACAATCACTGTTGAAGTCCCTGGTGAAATAGAGATCTGCATCTGGCCCGGTCCCCAACATCTCCAGAAACCCCAGCACAGCCCACGTGACTCAACTCATATTGGAAGCTCAGGATGCCCGGTCACTCACAGGCCTCAATCAGGTCTGCACTAGGGCAAGCAGCATGCCCAAAGTCAATTGCCAAAAGGCATGTGATTCACTACAGATGGCATGGTATTGCTCCAGAAACCCAAAGTGATCCTCCCACTGGAGCTTGACACAAACACTCTATGGTAGCCCTTTCCACTCCCAATCCTTCAACATCATAAGTTCTGTTGAATCTGTAGTAGGGCTGCTTCAACTACAGCATGTACCTAGTGCAGAGGTCTCTTCTGCTCTTGACCCCACTGAAGTCTGGCCGCCTCTGCAGACCTGGTGTGTGAGCCACAGTAGAGCGCCTCGGTGTTGAGTGTGGTGCCCCCATGAGGCTCTTTGCTTCCTTCCTCATGGCAGCAGTTATAAGATTCCATCATCTGCCTCTTACTGAGATGGAGGGGATGGCCATGGGACCCCTGAATTCTTATGTATGTGGAAGACCCCTGAAACTTTGCAGTATTTATCACCAACTCTCTGAGAGCGTGTGTCTTATGAAGACCTCCAGTATGTTAGCTGTCTCTTGCCCATGTGGCCCAGTCGATGTAGTATCATTGATGTAATGGATCAATGCAATGTCCGGCAGGATACCCAAATGGTCCACATCCTTTTGGACTATATTATTACAAAGAAGAGGAGAGTTAACATAGCCCTCATGGAAAAGTATATCCATTACATGTGAATATAAACTGTTTCTGATCCTCTTTTGTATTAGAAATAGAAAAAACAAACAAAAAAGCATTTTCCAAATCAATGAGGAGATACCATGACTGCACTATCATCTTTGAAGTTCACTCACTCTATTAAGTCCTGGCTTGGTCCTTGGCTTCTCCACCCTCAGTTTGCAGAATTTAAAACTTCTCTGTATGCAATCAAAAAGACCCTCTGTTTTCACCTCTTGTTTTTCACTGCCTGACACTCCCATCTGTTCCTAATCTTTCTGCATATAACTGTGCACATATTAATAGAAATAGCCATCACATCTCTTTATGCAAATAATTAATATTTTACCCGTTAATGTCCTACACCTGAAACAAAGAGCCTTTCTACCAGCGTATAGCCCAATGACACCTCCTGTGGCAGTTTTAACATCTGGGCTGATCGTGATCCACCTACTAATGGTGATGGGGTCCTAACAGCCAACAGAGTGGTGAGCAATTCACTCCAAAGTCCCATCTCCTGCCTTCCCTGAACACTCCAAGTACCTGTCCACTCCAGTAACTGTCACAGATTAGGATCTCCAAAGGCAAAATCTGAAACAGGCTTGGTGTTCAAGATATCCACCAGGGACCAGTACCTGTGGGAGGAGAGAGCAGAGTTGGGCAGAGGGAGAAGTTTAATTGTGACACGGGCTCAATTGTGACACGGCAGAGTCTTGGACCAATCAGCCGTGAGCTCCATGAACTCTGGAATGCACATTGTTGATCAGAGTTGTCCTATGTTGGACCTTTATCCCTCTGTGTCACTAAGTCAGTGGATGCAGACCACCCAGAAAAGGACATGCACTGGAGCCAGACAGCCTTCTGCTGAGGCAAACCCTGAAGGAGCTGAGAGCTGCAGGCTGTCTGCCGGTCCACAGCTGGAGAGCACAGTAACCCTTCGTGAAGAGAGATTTGGGCAGAGGATGTCCTTGCTCACCATACTCCACCAAAGATTAAAGATAATATTCATAAACAGTCCGGAGGATCACAGGTCTGTGATAAACATCCGATGCTATGATTAATTAATTTTATTATGGTAACTCTTTTGAAAAATAGAGTAGGTGATAGTGTTATAAGTAAAAGGATCAGAGAAGGTTTCCTGACTGTGTAGGGACCCCAGGGATGAGTTCTGCAGTCAGAAGCACACAATAGATGCAGACTAGTCCTGACTGAGTGGGTGGGATGTTATTATTCTTTTTTACCAAAGAAGATTCTAGGGCTCAGGGTGGCAACGTGACTTGTCTAGTGACACATGTCGGAAACCGGCAGAGTCAAAATTTGAACTCAGGATTGCTGTCTTCAAAGTCATCAAGCTTTTCTCTTTGCTGCCCTCAAAATACAATAAAAGGCCCATGCAAATCTTTGTTTTTACATGTATTATGGAATTTTTTTAAACAATGTGACCCCCACCTTTCCTCTTTGGTAGGTAGAACTCATTATTCTGATCCATGTTAAGGAAGTTCCGCCATTCCCAGGACAGAGTAAAAGTAGCATGCTTTCCTATTGCTAATGCTGTGTACGCCAGAGAGGAAGGGCCAGAGGGGCGATTTCCAAATAGCCACCAGGGGTTTTGTGAGAAAGGAAGAGAGAATTGTCAGTGATATAGAGAACAAAAGAAGCTGGGGAGGTAGAAAAGAAAGGCAATGAGAGAGGATACACGTCCCCCAGGATAGACAATGTACCCGGTGGGGAAGGCCAGGCCACTGCTGGGGAGGTGCTGGCAGTGAGGGCCATGTGGAGGGGAGGACTGTTGGAGGGCCTGGAGCACAGTGTCTTAGAGAGAGGGAGGCTTGTGTCACTGACACCCTGGGTGATTCCAGTTGACAATCTGTGATTTGGGCGAGATTGCAGCTGAGCACTGCTCCTGCATTGGGGTGGCACTAAACCAAGGGAGAGAGGGAGCATCAGTGCCCTGCGCAGGTCTGGGAGGTGATCAGTGGGCACCAGCACTGCCTTCGAACCATCGCAGGGTTTTTTCCAGACAAGCATGAGTCAAACATATTTATTAATCATAAACTTAATTAAAATTCATCAAATCTTAAGCAGGTACTAGCAAATAACAACTGGAAATTTAGAGTTTAAAAATACCCTTTATATTTAAAAAATGTCCTTTTAGCAACATCCCAAACCATTAAAATCATAGGAAAAACATTAATAAAATGTAAACAAACCTGTACACCAAAGCTACAATGTGTCGTTGAGAAATTAAAGGCCAGATTTAGCTATGAAGTCAATGCAATTCCCGTCACATCATACTAGGGATTCTTTCTGTAAAACTTAACAAGCAGATTCTAAAATTGATATAGAAATGTAAAAACCTAGACTAGTTGAAACAAGCTTGAAAAAGAGAAAGTTGGAGGACTCATACTAGCCAACTTCAAGATCTAGTCTAAAGCTACAATGATCAAGGTGGTGAAGTATTGGTGAAAGAGGAGACATATACATAAATGGAAATTTACCTTGTTGAAAAAGATACAAAGACAATTCAAAGTGGAAAAAATAAACAAAAAGGCCAAATGCTGCTACACCAACTGGATATTCATAGTGGATATCCATATGAAAGAAAAATCTCAACCTTACCTCACAATATACACAAAAGTTAATCCAAAATGGATCATAAACAGGCCAGGCGTGGTGGCTCATGCCTATAATCCCAGTACTTTGGGAGGCCAAAGAGGGAGGATTACTTGAGGCCAGGAGTTCAAGATCAGCCTAAACAACACAGGGAGACCCTATCTCTACAAAAAAAAAAAAAA
>CAUYRT010082065.1:0-13750 GCA_963574885.1 Lepilemur ruficaudatus
AAAAAAAGACCCTCTATAAAAAAGACAACTGCACTCAAATGTTTATAGCAGCACAATTCACAATTGCAAAGATGTGGAAACAACCCAAGTGCCCATCAATACATGAGTGGACTAATACAATGTGGCATATGTATACCATGGAGTACTATTCAGCTATAAGAAACAATGGTGATATAGCACCTCTTGTATTTTCCTGGATAGAGCTAGAACCCATTCTACTAAGTGAAGTATCCCAAGAGTGGAAAAATAAGCACTACATGTACTCACCAGCAAATTGGTATTAACTGATCAACACCTAAGTGGACATATAGGAACAACACTGTCAAGCATCAGGCAGATGGGAGGGGGCAGGAGGGGATGGGTATATACATACATAATGAATGCAATGTGTACCATCTGGGGGATGGACACGCTTGAAGCTCTGACCCCGGGGAGGAAAGTGGGTAGGCAATGCACATAACCTAACCATTTGTACCCCCATAATATGCTGAAATAAAAAAAAAAAGAGGAAAACAGGTCAGCTGATAAAGCGGTGTGGACGTCTGGCCCCTGTCAGGCTCCACTGGAGCACCATGGTCCAGCTCATGGCTCTGAATGGCCCTTTGGCTGCATGTTGATACTTGGGGTACCATTTGCTTTGCTGCTGTAATCAAACAGTTCACTAAACTACAGGTACAATCTCCGAAAAGGAGAGCAGGTTCAAAAACTACTTAGTATAGTAAGGTTGCCAGTGCTTTGGCTATTTAATGCTGGCTTAATACAGTAAACAGATGTTACATACAAGAATGTTCATCTCCACACTATGGATATTTCTTAAAACAGGAGAACACAGTACAGTTGACCCTTGAACAACACAGGTTTGAACTGTGCAGGTCCACTTATATGTGGATTTTTTTCAGTAAAAGTTACACCAGGTGTGCCTGTCTGCTGCTGCCACCTCTTCCATTTCCTCCACCTCTTCTGCCTCTGCCATCCCTGAGACAGCAAGACCAACCTTTCTTCCTCCTCCTCCTCCTCAGCCTGCTCAGTGTGAAGACAAAGAGGATAATGATTTTGATGATGATCCACTTCCACTTAATGCATAGTAAATATGTTTTCTCTTCCTTATGATTCCCTTAATAACATTTTTCTCTAGCTTACTTTATTGTAAGAATACAGTATATAATACATAGAACATACAAAGTAGGTGTTAATTGACTATTATGTTATCGGCAAGGCTTCCAGTCTACCGTAGGTTGTCAGTAGTTAAGTTTGGGGGAATCAAAAGATACACACAGATTTTCAACTACACAAGAGGTCGGTTCCCCTAACCCCTGTGTTGTTCAAGAGTCAACTGTATATCCCAAGCCTTGACAGAAAAGAACATCAGAAAGTAAAGCTAAGTCAGAGAAAAACTGAAGAAAGAAATTGAAAAGAGAAGAAATGGGGAAGAAAAAGCTGTACTATCCATGTTCTCTCATGTCAGGTCATCTTTGTAAAATCTCTTCTATCCACCTGGAAAGATCTCGCACTCTCTCCACCTGGTTAACTCTTACTTTGAGTTGTTCAAATGTCACCTCCTCCAGGAAGCCTCCTTTGCTCCTTCCTGGCCAGCTCCGCTGTGCCTCCTGTGTCACACCATGGCACACTGCTGTCTGTCCCTGTTGCAACACTTAATCAGTCGCACTGCAAGAGCTTGTTTCCTTATTTTTCTCCCCCACAGAGTGACTGCAGAAAAAGCTAACATTATCCTAATTGTGAGAATAGAGGTCTCGTGTCCAGAGAAAGAGTAGCAATGATTTCATTGGACTCTAGAGTACTTAGACCACACTAAGAGTATTATTAATATAACAGTGCATTTGAGAAGGAAAACAAACCTGAGTGCTTCATGAACAGAGCATCAGGGATGGAGAGAGTAGGTCTTATAACCAGTGGTTGAAGGAATAGAGGAAGGTTAGCCTGGAGAAGGGGAAAAGAAGGGACACAATGGCTGTATTTAGGTAGCTGAAAGACTGTTATTCTTGAAAAAGCAGAACCAAAAGATAGAAGTTATAGGGAAAGAGATTTGGGCTTAAAACAAAAATTTTCTTGCAGATAAAGCTAGCCCACAGTGGAACCTGTGGCTTTGTTTAGTAACAATGAACCTCTTGTTACTAGAACGAGAGTCATTATCTTTTAGGGCCATGTTGGGAGCCGTTGTAGGCAAGACTGCTGCACTGTGTGGAAGCACAAAGTAGGTAACCCTCATGTCTTTAAGAATCAGAGTCCCCATTCCGTGCAGAATGCCAGGAAGCATGACCGTGGGACATCATTCCCACCTCCACGCGCTATCTGGTTGGCCTGGTGCTCAGCACTCATCTCGCGGGCCTCGGGCTGACGCTGCGGATGGGGGAAGGAAGGGAGCCAGCTGCTTCCTCCAGGAGGCTGTGCCATGAAACAGAAGGAGCATTGGATCGAGTCCCAGTTTATGTGCTCCTGGCCTCTCTCTAGCTGTGTGACTGTGAATGGCTGCCTCCAAGCCTGCATTTCTTGCCATGCATAATGGAAATAATATTGTTCACTTCACAGAGTTGCTGTGAGGTTTAAAGAAGTTAAAGGAGTCCTTTGTGGATGGCAGTGTGCTGTCCATAGGTGGGTGCTTATCTGGAGCCCCAGCTCCACCGCTGATGACCTCTGAACTCGGTTTTGTCACCAGTACAATGGACATAATTCCGTGCCTTGCAGGATTTCTGTAAGCTGTATGATTAAACAAAATGCCACATATAAAAGCCCCCAGCACAGTACCTGCCGCACAGTAGGTTATCACGATCTCGCCAGGCTCGTTTCACCCTGTGGAGCTGAGGAGGCCAGCAGCAGGGTGTCGCCCACCTCACTGGTCAAATCCTCGGAATGTTCTCTTTTACCTGCTCCAAGACCTGGCCCGTGCTCATGTCCCTCTCCTGCTTTCCTGTCATCCGGCAGGGAGCCACCTTCTCTGCTTTTTTTCTTTTTACTTCTTCCTTCCTCCTCTACTTCCCTCTCTTCCTAATGTTCTTTTCTTCTTTATCTCCAGCTAATTTCTCTACCCTTCTTTTCTACATTCTGTATGGGATTTTTCTGATGAGGGCAGAGTTTAAAATAATATTCTCAGTAAGTATTTTGTACAAAACGCGGTTTTGTGTAGCTTTTTGGGAAAGGAGAGGTGAGTCCTTTTTCGTTTTCCTCTGAAATTGCTTAAAGTTCTTTTTTCCTATGTTAACATTTTCCCATTCTCTCATCCCCTGGGCTTGTAGTCATTAACTTGCCAGACACACAGCAACTGATTGTCTTTATGACGTTGCTAAACTTAGGAGAGTGTCGTTCACAGGGAACTTAACCCGTATATTAACTCAGACATAGCAAACTGCTAAATACGTGCCTTTAAAGAAAGAGATTCAGAATGCCAGTTTGATTCTCTTGTTCACACCCTCTCCCACTGAAAGGGGGTTGCTGAAACAGAAAAAGCAACAGTCAGGAGAGGAGAAGTTTCAACCATTTTACTGAGTCAGAAATTGGAATGCTGCCATCCGGTTACAGACATCTCATCCATCCTTCCATCCATCCACTCAACATTCAGGAAACTGGTCCTCATCTAAGTCCCAGTGTCAGGTTGTGGGGCAGACACTGAAGTGAGTGTCAGAATCCTGCCTTCAGGCTTTCTCCCGTCCTAGCCTGCAACATGAGCATCAGGAGCTGTGGCTCATTCATCCATGTAGTCCCAGGAATTCTCATGGGATCTAGCTCAGTCAATGCAGAGGTAACAGTAAAAGCAGAGAGGTAGAGGGAACAAAAGAAGGAAGGAAGGAAAAATAATCAAAAGAAGAAAGGAAATTGTATTATATACCATGTCAGGGTACAAATTGGTACATGCTGTAAGTGTGATTTAAAGATTGTGGTGCGAATCCAGTGGGGCACTGCTGCATGTGGAAATTTGAATAAAGTGTACGGGGAAACAATGCTATTTAATAATTATCCTCATCTATGTAAGAGTCCAAATGGAAACTACACAGTCACAGGTGCATCCCTTAGAACGTGTTGTATTTCTCTGGGTTTTTCTCCTCCTAGGCTATGTTGCTTTTTATTTAGCAGAAGAATGTAACTTTACCACTCCAGTGATTTTTAATTTTTAGGTCAGGAAACTAATTTATTCCCTTCCAAAAAAGAAAAGGAATCACCTATTTCTCCCCTGCCCACCTTACAGAACCTAGTGTTTCTTTGGGAGCCACTGACCTGGTGGACAGAGCCTGACTCTTGGTTCTTGGGTCAGCATATGACTCACCAGCAGCCTTGTGCCTCAGCGTCTCCAAGGGAGGGGCGGGAAGAGAAATGCCTGCCTCGTGCACACCCCTGGGTTGTCCTGACATTCACGTGAGAAGACATGTGCAAAAGCACTGCGAAAACAAAGGTGCTAACTAGGTAAGGACATTTATTATAAGATATAAAGATGTTAGCTTTATTTTTTACAGTACATTTATTTGTTTCTAAACTCTTAGCCTAACACCTGAGGTCATTTGCTGTCTGCAGTTTAGTCAACTGCCAAATTCCATGTAAAAGAAACTTGCAGCGTCTTTATAAGAGAAGGAATTTTTCTATTTCTACTAGAAAATACTCTGGACCTTTGTTTTATTCACAAATATATATTGGCTATTTTTTTCATAAAATGATACAAGCCATTTGAGCTTTCAGCCTTCGCTCCTCTGGGTTTCTGCAATGGTTTGTTCCTATCTTCAGTGCCCACCACACTGCCTGTGCAGGGTTCAATAAAGCCCAGTCTACACCCTCAGAGTTCACCACCCAGCAGGACCATAGATGTACACAAATAGCTGTGACACAGACAGACAGCTTATTCGATAGGTAGAGCTGGGAGTAAGAGCATACCTGGTGGAGGTTACTAACCTTTTAAGCAGGACAAGGAGAAAAGAAAAAGTAAGGCACATTTGAGAACCCTAATATTGTCTTACCATATGATATCTTTGCATTTATCTTATCCCTCTTATTATGTGACAGGTCCTTAAGGACAGGGATTCTTTGCAGTTTTGTTCTGTGGTGCCTGAGATGCGTGTATAAAACATAGGTCTCAGTAAATGGTTGCTTGAACAAATATGTTCTTTACCATTTCATGCTTAATTTCAATCTCAAAATTAATATCACAGTTTTAAAAAGGCTCTGAACTCGATTCCATATGTAAATGGGATTTTGGATACTTTTCAGAATAAGTTTTTTAACTCTGGGGGAAACAAAAACAAATGCTGACTTCGGTTCTAGAACATAGAATAAGTACAGTGATTTTGTTTGTGCTTTGGATGTAAACTTAATACAGAGAGATTTCAAAAAACCCCAGAAATACTTGTTATATTCTCTGATGAGTCTCCAGTGCCTGAACTATGCCTGACATATAGTAGATGTTTAATAAATATTTGTTGAGGGAATGAATGGATCAGTAAACATTTATTGAGCATGTGTTAAGCACTGTGGTATACTCTGGGGGCTGCAATGGTAAATAAGGGGTTCACCCCCCAAAACTCATAATCTAATGGAGAAGACAAACACCGAAGCCAGCAGTTAATATACCGTGAGTAAAAGCAATAGTTAAGATGTGCCAGGAATTTATTTTCTGTATGTAAGTGGTGGTGGTGGTGTTATCATCACTTTGAAACAAGGAGTATGAAAGAAGAATCATGTTTTGTCATTTGTCCTATCCTTTTATTTTACTAACCTTTGTCCTAGGTTGTCAGGTTTCCTGGGTGGTGGAGGCTCACAACAAACCCCAAGACAATCCATGCTAAAGTTTGCATAGAAAAAAAAAGGTACACATCAGATTTGCTGGTCAGAGGCAGTTACCTTGTAAGAACAGACGTTGCTGGTTTGAAGTTGCCCTTTCCAGCATGTTTCTCTTGCGGCTGTTCTTCCTCTCTCTTCCTTCTTAACAGCTGGTGTTCCACAGCTACCTGCACAGTTTCAGCGGCCACCACTGTGCTGAGGGCTTGACTGTGTCTTATTTCCAGACTCGACTTCTCTCCAGGGTTTTATACCAAACTGTCTGTTGGACATTCCTTGGGGGTTTCATACTCAACCTGTCCCGACTAGAAACTTGTTGTTTTACCCTCCTGTTCCTCCTGTCAAGAATAATCCCTGCATATCCACCCATCAGACCAGCCCAGGAGTCCTCCTTCCCTTATACGCCCTGCCTCCAAGCAGACTGCTGTGAACCTCTCGGTCCACAGCCCCTCTGCAATCCACAGCTTCAGTCTCACACCAGCTGATGACCTTGTCTCCAGTCCTTTTCTCCTCTAATCTGTTGTCCACAAAGAAGCCACCATGATCTTTCTAAAACGCTAATATGAATGGATACATTCTAAACTCCTTAACTTGGCTTATAACCCCCTGTGTGTCTGGTCTGTGCTTATTTCTTTGATTTCATCTCCTGACACACCATCTTTGTTTCTGTGTTCCCAAGACCTGGCATTGCCCGGGCTCAATGCGTGTTTACCAAGTGAACCAATAAACCCAGAGCTGGAGAGGAGGAAGGGCGTGTGGGTGGGCAGTGGCTCAGCAGATTTGGGCTGGGAAATAGGCACTGTAGCTGGACATACATACACACCCCAAACCCACAGTGTGGCCATAGCAAACCGTTTGAGGTTGCTCTCTATCCCCTGTGATTTACAGCCTCATGCCTATGCTGCTTTCTCAGGCCCTCTCTTGCCCATTCCACCTTTCCTCCTGGCACACCTGGAAGGCCACCTCCTCTGTGAGGTCTCTCCTAACCTAACCCTGCTCCAGACAGTCTGGCAAGCCTGAAAACACAGTGATTTAGCCACTAATCTCATATGTATGCTGGGTTTGCTAAGTCTCTTTCTTTACCAGAATTTATAGCTCCATTAATGCAGAAATGTTTGTTGTAGTCTCCTATATGTCCCTGGTGTGCCACCACTGTGGCCACACCACATGCACAGCCTGTCATTGAGCTCTACTGAAGGAATTTGTGTGTGTGTGGTGACTGCCTGGACGGGGGAGAAGGGACAATGTCTCACTCACAGTGTACGTCCACTGTGGAACAGCGTGTGGCACACAGCAACCAAAGATCAGTGGAAGTCTGACTGAATGAATGCATGAGTCAGCCTCTCAGTCCCCGGTCCTGTTGCATAGTGAACTTCAGCTCCGCCTCCTCCCTCCCCACCCCGCCCATTCACATTCACCAGACGTGGTCACCTCTTCCTCAGTGGCCTCTCTCACGCACCCTCCCTCACCCCTGCTCCTGGAATGGGCGTGCCTTAGCTCATCCCTGCCCTCCTTGAGTTCGTCTCTCCTGCCTGCACACCACCCTGCGTGCCACCTGTGGTTTGATCTGTCATAACATCACTGTGATCGCGTCATTTGCCCACTCGGTCCGTGCCGTGCCACCTCGTTACTTACTGAATAACATCCAGACACCTCACCCTGGCATTTGGGCCACTCCGCTGTCTGACACTAACCTGCTTTCTAGTCTCCCCTCACACCCCTCAGCATCCAAACTAAATTCCACCACATTCCACAGGGGCTCCCCTTTCGTCTCTGTTTCCTTCCACAGACACTGTTTTCCTGCAGGGACCTTCCTTTTCCCCCACTTGTCAAAATCTTCCTCATTTTTTGCCACCAGACCAAATGCTATTCTCACTCTGAAATCCAAAGTGACTATCCTAGCCAAAAGCAATTTTTCTTTCCCCGCACTATTACAACATGCAGATTATGCCACTCATGTGGCATATTACATGTTGCTTTTATCATAATTATGAATCATACGAGTGCCTGCTCTAGTCAGGGCATAGTACCAGGCGTGTCACCCACCCTCTCCGTAATTCTCACCCAACCTGCAAGGTAAATATCATTATCAGTGGCGTTCATGATCTGTCCAAGGTTACGCAGCTAGTAAGGGTGGAACCAGGCTGCAAGTCTGTGTCATTGGTCTATGTCGCTGCAAAACCTGTGCTCTAACCCCCCAGCAGCTGCCTCACTCACAGTTCCTAGTTGTCTTGTGCTTCCTTTTGAGTAGAGAGGGGTCCTGGACCTTATGTATCTTGGCTCCACATGCAACAGAGATCTGTTGAGTATCCTCATCGGCTCATGACAACATGACCTAATAATGCCTCATACACAGTAAATATGGCATGAAAGAATGCCTGAGATGTCCCCTTTTCCTTCTACTGTTTATGCTGAAGCATGTGCTCTAGTTGGTGTTTTCCGGGAAATGACACCTTGTTACTCCCACTATCTCCTGGACACTATATGCTCTCACTCCTGGATTGCTAAATTGCCCTAACTATTGTCCTTGCCTGGAATCCGCCCTACCCTCTGCTACCAAACCAGTCTTCACAAATATCAACTTGCTCACTTTGTTCCAGTAACATTGGCTTTCAACTCCCTTGCCTGACTTTCAGGGTCCTTCACTTTGCCCCACCCCCTCTCCCTGTACACCACCCAGAATCGCACGTCCAGCTGTCTCTTCCACTCGCCCCCAGTGTGATTCCTCTATCTGAGCCACTGATCTCCTCTCTTGAACATACCACATAAATTCCTATGCAATGCCTTTTTGTTGTGAGGTCTATTTTTTTCACATAAATGCCCTTTCTTCTCTGCAGCTCTGGGTTTATTGGTTTATTCAGTAAGCACACATTGAGCCTAGCTGTTCCCAGAACACTGGGCTCTGGGAACATAGAAAATAAGACACACTTTGCCCGCAGGGGGCTCCCAGTCTGCTGGAGCGCATAGACACAAAAGCAAACAGCATAAAGAAACACAGTAAAAGAAAAACAAAATTCTTTTAGGGAACCGTCACGTCACGTTCTACCTATTCTTTGTGATCTGCCCAAGTCTACTTTGTGTCCAAATTAGTTTTTCCCTTTTATATATAAATCCTTATAATTCCAGTTATCCTGCATCATGCATTTTGACGTTTAATCACATACTGCCCATGTTGTTTATGTTTCCTGCATGTGTCCTGCTTCCACAGGTGGATTTTAAGTGCCTTGAAATAAGGTCTCTGCCTTCTGTGTTTTATACTAAACTTACCAGTTAGCATTTACTGTATAACAATAGCCCCAAACTTAGTAGCTTAAAACAACAAACATTTATTATTTCTCACAATTCTGCGAGTTGGCTGGGCAGTTCTTGTTTGGACTGGCTTGACTGGGGCCAGAAGATCTAGCATAGAGATAGGTGAACTGTAGCTCACAGACCTGCTGTCTGTTTTTGTAAATAAGGTTTTATTGGAACACAGCCACATCCATGTCGTCTGTGGCTGCTCTCGTACTACAGCAGCAGAGGTGAGTAGTTGGAATGGAGATGACTGTATGGCCCGTAAGCCTAAAATATTTACTGTCTAGTCCTTTAAGAAAAGGCTTGCCACCCTCACTCCCCCATTCTAGGATGGTGTGTCTGGGGAGCCCCCTCCCCCAGGGTAGCTGTTCTATGTGGTCTCCCATCCTCCCGGAGACTAATCTGGAATTCTTTATATGGTGGTCTCAGGATTCCAAAAAGTAGTGGGAGAGGGCAAGCCCCAACATATGAGCATTTTTTTCCAAGTTTCTGCTTGTATCGCATTTTCTGTTGTTCCTTTGGTAAAAGCAAGTCCCATGGCCAAGCCCAAAGTCGGTGCTAGGAGGACTGCTCAAGACCCTGTATTAAAGGAGGGAATTAGCACAGCCATTTGGAAGGCAGTTTGCCATCCCAGTCCATTCCCACCGCCACTGCGCTCACCTCCGTCCCCGGTGCCCAGCATCAAGCACATGGTAGATACTCAGTGCATGCTTGTTGAATTGAATTAAAAGCACAAATTGAATTTTGAGAGGAAGGGAATACAATAAACAGTTATTGTATAATTGCAGTGTGCCAGGTACTGCCTCGGGCCCTGGGATACAATGAGGAACAAAGCGTGCAGTTCCTGTCCTCAAGGAGCATGCAGCCAGACATCAATTCTATGTCCTCTCTGGCCAGTTGAGAAATGGGATTTCTCTCTAGGATTCCCATTAAGGACTTTTAGCATTTAACTCTGGCTCTTCCATCGTTTGTCATTTCCTTTCTACCCCTGCTACCCACCCATTATCTGGACTTTTCAAGCTTGCACAGGCCTGATTTAGCATGCCTGTGCTTCCGGCCTCTTCCTCACCAGTGCCCTGCACTTTGCCAACCAGCCGATGCTCTTAATGCCCCACTTTTGTCAGGCTTCTGCCTGCTCAGAAGCTTACCCATCCACCAAATCAAGCCCAGACTCTTTAACATCCTAGAGCAAGCACCTTTCACAATCCTGAAGCTTCTGCTTGTACTGCATCCCTTTCTCTGAATATACACTGTGCATCCTTATGTTTGCACCTTACTTGTCCTTTCTATGTAGAGCACTTTGCTTTCCCAGATGTGCCTGTTGAGATACCACCCATCCATCAAGACCGGGCTGGGTGCCACCTCCTCCACGCTGCTTCCCTGGTTGCCCCCACTCAAAGCTATTTCCTCGTCTGCATTCACAGGGTGCCAAGTTTGGAATGCAACTGAAATGGTGCATATCACATGCTGTTTGGCATTTGTGTTTTCCTGACTCATCCACTTCATGCATTGCACTCTGCTTGAGATTAAGGACCAGGTCTTATTTCTTTTTATTTCCTTTTGAATACCTTACACAAAAGAGACTTTTAGTAAAATCTTGTCTTATGAATAAATGAGGAACTGACATTTGCATAGCACTTTTACCATTTCCAACTCTTATTTGCCATATTTCTAAGAAACCATTTGATTTCAATATTTATTTTACATACCACTAAGAAAGAAACTATCTATTAAAATATCATAAGCTATCAATTATAAGATATATCCTAATTTCTGAAATATCATTAGTTAGAAAAATGTACATTCCAGAATCAGTGAAATACAGAATATTAAATCTAATTCAGGTAGACATAAGTATCCAATTAGATATTTATAAAACACTAAAATATGCCAGGCATTAGAATTTCACAACAGCCATATAATAGAGGTAGGGTGGATAGTATTATTCTCATTTTACAGAGGAAACAATTAAAGTTCAAAGAGGCTACAATACTTGTTCAGAGTGAAACAGATATAAATAAGAGAGCCAAAGTGTATGGCCCAAATCTTACGGCTGAGACAGCTGCCTTCCTGAAATCACCTGGACATCAAAACCCTTAAGTCAGCTCTAGGTCTACTTATTAATGTGTACTTTTTTCCTTTTCATAGTGCTACCTCCCCAAAATTATATGCACATCAGTTGGTTTTTCAGTTTGTTTTTCCCAGCAGTATTGTTTTGTCATGTTACCCCGAAGAACATCCTGTTACTTGGCATAACATAATACGATGTGATGTGATGTTTCATGCTGCTTTGGAAAAATTAAAATGATTGTTGGATGCTTAGATTTTTCCTGGGTAGTAATTAGCAGGCGGAATCTCTCTCACACACACCCATAGGAGTTTCTCAACCATCATTAACCTCAAAATAGTAGAAGGCTTTCCAAACCCAACACTTCCCTTAATTAATTACTTCATCTGAATGCTTGCCTTTAGATTGTAAGAAACACTCTCTGGAATATACAGTTAAAAGATAAAGCTTTTTTTATTATTAAGATTAGATAGTTATACTTTATACGGAATTGATACGTGCACATTTTAACTTACATAAATATCAAGCTGATTTTCAAGAACAGGTACAGTAGAAAGACTTTCCCATGTATGTCTGGTTGTAGTTTCATTTTATTCGAATTGCTAGGTAGAAGAAGAAAAACACAAGTGAAAGAATCTTCCCGGATCAGCAGGAGCTGGAATGTGTTCAAGCCTTTGCAGAGTCAGTTCAGCCTTTGATCTAAAGGAGACGTGTTGAAATGCCCCTACTGTTCTCAGGATTACTCAGACTTTATTCAAGTAGCTTATCAATTGCTGGTCACTGCGCTTTATTAAAAAAAAAAAAAAAAGGGAACAGTTGGAGAGAGGGGAAAGAGTCACACAAAAACTAGCCAAATGATACAAAATAAGATCTGTGAAGGAAAATCAAGAGAAAGAGGCTGTTTAGCTTGGAGAAGAAAAAGCAAATTTCTGATTTCAAATACATAAGGGTCTTTAGGTGAAGAAAATAACAGTGCAGCTATTTCCTATGACTACTAAGCCCACAACAAGAGAAAATCTGATGCTATTTGTGATAGACACATTACATGGTGACAGAGTTCTAGAAGTGGGATAGTGAGGTGTTCATTCTAAGACCTTTACAATTCAATTGTCTGAAGTGGAGAGGGGACCAAACTAGAAAAGTCTTGTAAGGACCCTTCAGCACTATCTTGAGTTAATCAATCACCTACTTTCATAACTTCTGGATCTATATCCTATACCTCTTACTGCTGGCTGCTATGACGTGGGCAAATTCTAAGCTAGGGTGTAGTAGACCTCGTAAGAACTTGACCGATTAAGATTACGCAGTCCCCAAGTTCTTATATGATAATATGAATGTCCTAGCCCTTTTGTCCTATATAGTCATATGGATGGCTCTTGCCACACACGTTCCGTGTCACATCATAAAAACTTTCAGGCACTTGGCCCTTTCGAGAATGTTGCCCCTTAAAATATGCCCTTTCTCTCCTACATGGTCAGTTTATCCCTTTGTATTGAATGTTTTCCATTGGTATATAAAATCTTTAATATTTCCCAATGAAATATTAAGCTTTCTTATGCCATACCCTCCTCTAGCTTTCACCCCACTTTACTGCTCCCTTCCACACAAGGTATTTTGAACTTGGCTTTAGGTATTATCTCTACTCCCTCATTTCCTACTCTCCTCAACACACTCTATTAAAGTTTCTGACCCCACTACTTATCAAAGCTAACAGTGACCACCTTGTTGCCTCATCTTCCTCGGCTTCTCAACAGCATCCAATACAGTCAATCACTTCCTTCTTCCTGAAACTTCCCTTGGTCTTCATGACAGCATCTCTCCTGGATTTTTTTCCTTCCCAGTCACCATGGCTGTCTTCTCCCCTGCTCAGTTTCTGAATTGGGGTGTCCTGAGGCTCAATCCTGGCCTTAGGTGTCCTCTCTGCACCTCCACTTGTTATCACATCTGTGGATAAGCTTATTTGTGAAGGATGAATTAGCTAGAAAGTAGAACTGAAATAGTTTCATACAATGGAATACAGCCAAAGAGTTGGAACTATAAGGAAAAGAGGTTAGTATGTATGGAGGGCAAAATAAGAAAGCCTAACATAAGCCTATTCAGCATCTCAAAGGGAACAGAAATATACATAATGGAGGTGAGATGATGTTTAAAGAGATTATATCTGTGGATTTTCCAAATAAGGTAATTTTCCAAATAAGGTAATAAATATTGATCCAGAGATATAGTAAGCAATGTGTACTAAGCAGACCAAAAAAAAGGCACTCGCAGCCTTTTATACTGCAGATCACTGAAGAAAGAGTTCTCTTAAAAGGAGTCATAAGCAGCAACAGAGCTCTTCAGAAACAGAGGGAGAAGGTGAAAATACTGTAGATGCGAGCAGTGAAAAAGAAGGCGATAGAGTAGAAAAAGATGGAAAAGGCAAAAGAAAGAATGAAAAAGCAGGCTCAAAACGGAAAAAGTCATACACTTCAAAGAAATCCTCTAAACAGTCCCGGAAATCTCCAGGAGATGAAGATGACAAAGACTGCAAAGAAGAAGAAAACAAAAGCAGCTCTGAGGGTGGAGATGCCGGCAATGACACAAGAAACACAACTTCAGACTTGCAGAAAACCA
>CAUYRT010082066.1:0-163029 GCA_963574885.1 Lepilemur ruficaudatus
AGCTACTTGGGAGGCTGAGGCAGAAGGATCACTTGAGCCCAGGAGTTTGAGGTTGCTGTGAGCTAGGCTAACGCCACGGCACTCTAGCCCGGGCAACAAAGTGAGACTCTGTCTCAAAAAAAAAAAAAAAAAAAAAAAAAAGTTTCATAATATGTTAGAGTGATTTAGAACCACACTGAGGAAAATTTCTTCAAAATTATGCCTAATATCAACAATTCAGCTATATAGATTTTAAAAATGCATTTTTTATATGCAACAGATGTTGCTGATTCAGGTATGCATATAGGTGGAATATACTTCAAGATACTAATAAAAGTAATCTATTAAAATTCATTTTGGGAAATGTTCTGTCTAGAAACAAACATTTTAAAATTTAGTCTAAATTGAGTCTTCCTTAAGAAATCAAGCATTTCACTAATTTTATATATTCATATTTGGAATTAAGGCTAAGGAAAGTAAAAGAATTTTGCTCAATTTTATCTATTTTACAAATATTTCTCCAGAGTTCAATGTAGTTGAACTCTGTATTCTTGTATTTTGGGTCACTTTTTAAAGCAAAGTAAAAATTTTTCCTTTGCCATTATACTTAACTGTGCCAGTAAAATATAATCATACATGTTTAGTCTCACTATCTAATAGCGGTTTCAACACAATTTGCAACCCATGCTGAACAGCATATAGCCTAGGAATGAGCTTTTTTGTTATACTTTGTAGACTGGAGAAAGAATTTCCCCAAACAATTCTCTATAATTTTTCCATGTCATTCAACTATTTACAGTGAGTGAGCTTGATTAAAATTAGAGAGATCTGACAATCCTTAACCAAGCCGAAGTTCATTACATCGGGTGAGAAAACATCATAATTCCAGGTCCCTTGGCCCTCCCAAGACACTCACTGCACACTGGCCACAAGTGAAAATGACAGTGAACTTGACTTGATCATATTAAGGACAAAAGTGAAAATAGTTCATTTCCTCTAATTGAAGATACAAGAAAGGTTTACTGCATGTGGGATGATTAAATTATAGCAGGACTGGATAATCATAAAGGAGGAAATACTTATTCTCTTCATCCACCTACCTCCCAAACGGAACAACTTACTTGGGGAGAGGCTACTAAAATAATTTGTCTGGACCAAGCACTCACGTATTCACCATATGGTTTCTACAAAATGATATAAACAAAACAAACTGACCTAGATATTTTGCCAACTGTAGAAAAGATTTATTTACTAACCTTTGAGGAATCAAAGAGTAAAGATTTCAACTCTCCTGATAGGTTTTAAGCCAAATGCTGGAGGAGGAGGGCTGTGGATTGTGGGACTTGTTTAACCAACCTCTCTGTAAGAATATTAAAGTATTCTTTGCAACAGCTGCTATGCCAGATCCTTCCTGAGAAATAATATGTAATATGGGAGAATAATCATCAAGCAATGTGGGTCTTCTAGGCTAACATTGTTAGCCACTTAGCATAATGTACAATTTGCCTATATCTTCTTTATTTAGATCATTGTTCCCATCTATATGTAAAGATGGTTTAAAAGAGATGAATGATAATAGCCTATTGGTGTGCCCAGATATGAGCACACTAGGAATAGTCTGCCTTCTATTTCATAACTAAGTCCCAGAAAGTTTTTGTCTCTCCAAGAGCTGTAGACACTTCCATGAGTCCCTGTACACTCTAACATAAGACAGTTCAGAGACTCTACAGTCTTTGCCAAAGGAGCAGAGAATAGCATACATTTAGTGCCACTCACGAACATTTGTTTCTCTTCTATACTCTTCCTGTTAATCAAGACCTAAAATGCCGTTCAGTTGCCAGGACCCAATGATATTCCCTTCTTGTCCCTTTGTTCAAGATGCTCTAATTCTGACATTGACTTCCCTACTGGGTTTTTAAGGATTTACTTGCTTTCCCTATACAATAGGCCCTCCATTATCTACCCTGTTTTGCTTTCCAAAATTTCAGTTACCTGTGGTTAACCTCGATCTGAAAATATTACATAGAAAGTTCCAGAAACAAACAATTTATAAGTTTTAAATTGCATGCAGTCTGAGTAGCATGATGAAATCCGACCCTGTCCCACCCCATCCCACCAGAGACATGAATCATCCCTGTCCAGCATATTCACACTGTATATATTCCCCGCCCAATAGTCATTTAGTAGCTGTCACAATTATCATATTGGCTGTCATAGTTGAAGTACTTTTGTTCAAGCTACTCTTATTTTACTCAATGGCTCCAAAGGGTAAGAATAGTGATGATGACTATTAGAATATGACAAAGAAAAGCCATCAAGTGCTTCCTTTAAGTGAAAGGTGAAAGGTCTTAACTTAATAAAAGACCTTAATAATAGTAAGTACATTTTTCTTAATAAAGAAAGAAAAAAATTATATGCCGGTGCTGCTAAGACCCATGGTAAGATCAATTCTTCCATCCATGAAATTGTGAAAAAGGAAAAAGAAATTTATGCATAGTATATATAGAATTTGGTACCATTGGCCATTTCGGGGATCCACTGAGGATCTTGTAAAGCATTCCCTGTGGATAAAGAGGAGACTATTGTACCTACTGATCCCTTGCTATTCTGCTACACCTTTCACAGTTATAGTGTGCTACCTGTTCCACTGAATTGTTTTTCAAAAGTACAACAGCTGTTGAGTGCTACCTGAGTGCTTTTATTAGGCTTCATTTGGCATGCCTTGGATCCACCCCTGAACCATTTAGGTATGAATATGACAGAATAATTTAATCAGAATTTTGGATGAAAGTTGAATTTAAAAATATACAAGTATATAAAAACATACGCAGTTCAATTGCACATTTACCCATGATTTTACTGGCATCTTAAGGGTTACATGGATGTTGATATGAAGAGGAATCTCTTTATACCTCCTCATAATAGAAGGCTCATTTTTTAGAATAATGTTTCCCCACCTTAGACAAAGACATATTCAAATCCCACCTAATTAAAAATACTATACATGCACACAGTTCAAAAAGACAAATAATAATAATTCTACAAGTTCCATTACATATAAGAGTAGCTTCCTAACTCTCACATCGTATTTCCACTTCACAGAGGCAGTCACTTTATAGTCCTAAAACTGGGTATTCTCCTACTTGTTTCTATATTTCTGAATATGCTTTTATTACTATTTCTTGATTTTTAGATTTAAAATATTATCCACTGGCATCTTATTGAGGAATAGAAGAGTATAACTTTCTTGTTACCCCCCCTCAATTTCCCTACCCCCTTCTTTTGAATATGCAAGTCATGTGACACTTGACAAAATGCATCATTAGGCGATTTTGTCATTGTGCAAACATCAGAGGGCACTTACACACACCTAGATGTTATAGCCTACCACACACTGGGCTGTATGGTACAGCCTATTGCTCCTACCCAGCATCATCACAAACATGAGTAACGTGTTGCACTACAAAGTCACAATGGCTATGAAGTCACTTAGGCAATAGGGATTTTTCAGCTCCATATAATCTTATGGGACCACCATATATGTGGTCCATCATGACTGAAATGTCATTATGTGGCACATGACTATAGTTTGATAATTTTAATGAAATCAACCTTCAGTGTTGATATTATGATGACTTTTTTCATAGTACAGCACGGTGAGTGCTATAATTATATTTCTAATTTTGAGTGATCTGTTTTCCTCTATAGTTGTCTTTTCTGGTCCTTTTGTTTTCTAACTACTCATCACTAATTCAAAATTTATTGTATTAGTCTGCTTGGGCTGCCATAATAAAATTCCTCATACTGGGTCACTTAAACAACAGAAATTTATTTTTTCACAGTTCTGGAGGCTGGAAGTTCAAAGGCAAGGTTCTGGTAGAAATGGTTTCCATTGAAGCCTTGACACTGGCTTGCAGAAAGCTGTCATTTTGCTCCTTCTTTATGTGTTTGCCCTCTGTTCACATGCACCCCTGGTGTCTCTCTGTATGTTCTAATGTCCTCGTCTTATGAGGACATTAGTCATATTGGACTAGGGTCCAGTCTAATGGACTCATTTTTACTTAATTACCTATTTAAAAGCACTATATCTGGGGCTAGGGCTTCAACATGTGAATTTTGGGCAGACACAATTCAGTCCAAAACATCTGCCCAGAAGTGGAAATCTCCTTTTAATACATTCAACTACATCAGGTAATGGCAAATTCATCTTTTCCCTGGGGCACCCTCGTAAGCTCTACACTCTGCTGTGGTCTGTTTGCACTCTGAGTCTGCTGTCCAGCTGCTGGCCTAGGACCCCCGGATCTGCTTTCACCATCACCATGGGAATTCCTATTCCCTCTTCCGTGCTGGATCCCAAATCTACCTTTTCTTACTCATTCCTTATTTTTGGTAAAACACATCTTCTGGTAGCTGAGAGTTGTGTATTTTTTGAAATCTTTAATATCTATAAATAACTTTTTTCTCTCTTCTTATTTGACTGAAATTTTGCCAGGATACAGAATTCTAAGTAGAAAAATATTTTCCTTTAGAATTTTGAAAGCATTGTCCCATTGTCTTATGACTGCTAGTATTACTGATGAGAAGCCTGAAGACGTTCTGATTCTCCATCCTTAGTTTTGAACGTTTTCTTCTTTTTCTCCTACTATTTCTCTTCTTCATTTTCCTTCTACACCTTGTTTTGGCCTTTATCTCCTTCTCTCTGAATAGCATAGATCTTTCCCAGTCCTTATTCTGTAATAGGTAGGCCCTCTCAATTTGATGATTTTGGTCTGGAAAATTTGTTCATATTATAGCTTTGATAATATTCTCCCTCACTGTTTTCTAGAATTCCTTTCTTAGATTCCTATTATAGAAATATTGTTTCTCCCTAATTACTCCTCTAATTTTCTCACCTTTTGATTCATCTTTTCCATTATTTGGTTTTATTGTTCATTTTATTCATCTTCACTCTTCCAATGTTGTTAGGTTTATCTTCTAGGCCTTTTATTCAACTTTTCATTTGTTACCTTATATTTAATTTCCAAGAGCTCTTTTAGGTTCAACACATGTTTCTTGCTTTGTTGTATCTTCTAGTCTACTATTCTTGCTTTGTTTATGTACCATTTTCTCATGTTACTTGAAGATATTTATTAAACATACATTTTAATATTGATTTGTTCTCCCAGAATTGTATAGTAGTGTTTTTATTTCCTCTGAGTTCCTCTTTCCATGTGTTTTTGTTTGTTTGTTTTGTTTATTTGTTCTTTCTTGTTCTTGTTAGAAATTTCCTCAGATATCTAGTGATCCCTGGTGTCTGAACATATGTAGGAGTGATACACTCAAACAATGTTGGGACCTGAGTGAATGCCAAGAGCTTGTTACACATAGATTTTACTGTAGGATGATTAATCTATGACACTGCACTTGGGAACACCAAACTTTATAACCATGTACATAGTTACACACACACTGATGTGCACACAGATAGATAGATAGATACATAGAAAAAAAATAAGGCACTTTCTTTCCTGGAGGACCATTTTCTTTCATAGAAGACCATTTTCCCAAAGAAAATTTCTCCAATCTTGTGTGGATAGAGATGTATACCTGGCTGTAAAGGTTCTCAAAGCCATTTGGGAAAAGCATCTAACATTCAGTGAGGCAACTTGCTCTTAATTTCCTTAATTTTAGCATAGTCCCTGGACACTTAACTGCACTTAGTGGCTCTGAGTGGAGGATATCCCTGGATCAGATTCTCTACACAGTAAGCCTCTTTTACCAAGGCTGGGAAAGTAATCAGCAATGGATATGTGAAGGGGTTCAGGAAATCTGCTTTTCTTACAAACTTTTAACCACTATTCATATATTTAGTCCTACGTATAACCTTACTTTCAGAAGCATCTGGTGCCTCTATTTTCTGAGACTCTTGAAGTTCTGTTGCAAAAAGCAGCCTGCTTCTAATTTGCTTCCTGTCTCAACCTAAAATTTAACTTTTTTCCTTGTTAAGTCAGTTGCCATTCATCCATTTGCTTTCTAACTTCCAAAATTCTATTAGTATTGTCTCATTTACCAAACCCTTTGTCCTTACGGATATAAATCTTTTTATTCATTTCCTGTCAGTTTAGTAGAGTTTCAGGAAGAAATGGAATGCATTCGTTTAACTGAAAGCTTCCAAATCCACATTGTAAAGGGTCCTCAAGCAGACATTATGTATTTATTACCTAATGCTTATATGTCCTTTGTTACACAAACACAGTTACACATGCTGGAAGATTGCAAGTATTTTAAAACCAAGTTACCACTTGAGAGGCACAAGATTCACAATTATGTAAGTCAAATAATTACAGAAACACAAGATTCTGTTCAGTTCAAATCCATTTCTTCAATAAATATGTTTGGAGCGCCTGAGAAACTATTGAAATAGCACTTAAATGAACCTAGGAAGGCCTAGACTGATCTTAGGCAGTAACTGTGGAGAAGAACAGATGAATTTTTTAAAATATATATTTTAAAAATAAACATTTTATAAGTGTTCCAATCATTTGTTTGGTCTTGTGCCCTTCTATTAGTTTTCTGCCATAACAAAGTACCATAAACTGGATGGCTTAAACAATGGAAATTTTTCTCACAGTTCTGGAGACTAGAAATCTGAAGTCAAGGTGTTGGTAGGGTTGGGTCTTTCTAAGAGCTGTGAGGGAAGGATCTGTTCCAGGCCTCTGTTTTGGCTTGTACATAGCTGTCTTCATGGTCACAGGACATTATCCCTTTATACATGTCTGTCTCCAAACTTTTTCTGTTTTTAAGAACACTGGTCATATGGTTATAGGATTATAGCCTACCCTAATCAACTAATTACAACTCGATTACCTCTATCAAGACCTATCTCCACATAAGTTTGCATTCTGAGGTACTATGGGTAGGGATTTCAGCATAGGAATTTTGTAGGGACACAACTCAACTCATAGCAGTCCTCTCCATATGAAGGATAAGAAAGTTGGTTCAAAATTTTTAAAATTGAGTAAGAAGTTTAGATAAATTACCGTGAGGACAACGAAGAGCCTGTCACATTTAGTCCTAAATTAATATAACAGAACATGCCTATTAGATGCTCCGAAAAAGGACAGATCATGTACCTGAAAGATCTATGCACATTTTGCCTTTTCCCTAATCTCAAGGCACCAAGTGTTCTCATTTGTTCATGTACCCCAGATATGGCTAGAAATGGACTCATTGGCTTAAACATAGGAGGTAACATAAAAAAAATAAAGCAGTTTTTAAAAATAATAAAATTCATACAGGGAAAGTGGCTTTTCTCCTTTCTCCCTTCTCCAAAGAAAATCAAATACTAGGAAAATATTTAATGAACTATATGAAAGACATATATAAGGAGAACTATGAAACACTAAAAAAAGATATTGTAGAAGATGTAAACAAATGGAAAAATCTACCTTGTTCATGGATTGGTAGAATTGACATTAAAATGTCAATTTTACCTAAAGTGATCCACAGAATAAACGCAATCCCCATCAAAGTACCATCATCATTCTTTACAGACCCAGAAAAAATCAAAAATATCTTTTAAAAAAGGAATGAATTATGGATACATTCAACAACTTCAATGTAGAGAGAGAATGTAGAGGAGAATTCTGTTACGTGAAAAAGCCGATTTCAAAAGGTTACATATGATATCATTCTACTAAGTAAATATTCCTGAAATGACAAAATTATACAGATGGAGAACAGATAAGTGGTTTCCAGCAGTTAGAAAAGGGATGATGGTAGGCAGGTGGTAGCATTAAGGATCTTTGTTATGAAATAACTGATCTATATCTTGACTGTTGTGGTGGCTCATGCTTCTACACATATAAAATTGCACAGAACTAAGTACACACAAAAAATAAGTTTAATATAATTAAAATAAAATCATCAAAATCTAAAATATTAATGTTTTTATGATATATCAGCAATAATCTATCAGTAAATCAATGCACACTTTAAAGTTACACAAGACTAGATTTAAAAAGATGTTATAAAGCTAACAATTAAATATACATGTTCATGAAAATGAAAAATGTTATGGAATGGGATTGACTAGGCTGTTGGCTGTGGTTAAGGAAATGTTATTGAATGGAGCTATTAAGGGATACATTCATTAATTTTTTTTTTCATTTTATGTCCTGGCATCCATCAACTACTTAGGCTAAGATGAGACATTTTTATTTTCATTAAAAACAGTCATGAGTGTGATGCGCACCATCTGGGAGATGGACATGCTTGAAGCTCTGACTCCGGGAGGGGGTAGTGGGGGAAAGGCAACACACGTAATGTAAACATTTGTACCCCCATAATATGATGAAATTTAAAAAAAAAAACTGTCAAGAGAATAATTGCTTATAAGGAAAGAGAAGTTCAGATACTTGATGTGCGATTTTCAAAACTCACACATTCTCTCTCAGCCTTTAATTTCCCATTCAAATAATAATGGTGCTTACTAGTAATAGTAATGATCATTATTTTTTATTTATGAAACACTTCTCAGATAGAGCTCTATTTACTTCTAGGTGAATTATCTCAATTTATCCTTAGAGACCTAAGACAGCAACATTACCATTATTCCTGTTTCACTCATTTTTAAATTTAAAATCAACGTAGAAACATATGTGGCTATCTTTATGAAATATTCAGTTTCTTTTCCAACAGAAAAAAAACTTTCAGATAACATGTTGCTTTCCTATAATAACCTATACTCTTACCTAGCAGGATATAAGTTTGGCTAACCATTCTAATTAGTTTACTTTAATCCCTATTGTTAAATTGCTATTCTTGATACTAAAAGGCCTCTAGTGAGTTTGGGTTTCAAAAGGAAACATGGGCATCCCTGCAGGAGCTGGCAGCAAAATCTCTCCAAATGATGAACCTGAGGGCTCAAATTTCAGAGCTAAAGTCAGATAGACAGAAAGAGGGAGAAGGGAATTGAGCAGAGAAAATCAAGCCAAAAGCAAGAGATAGTATGATTTGGCATGTATGCTTTTTGTAGCAAACAATGATTATGATGATGATGATATATAACGGGGCTCAATTTTAATTCTAAAATGCATGAACTTTACCATTGCTTTTACTAACCTAGGTAATTCAAGAAAATTACCTCTGAAAGTTAATTGTAAGATATTTAGTAAAGTGGACAGACAGAAGAGAGACCTAAAAATAATAGCTTGCTTTCATGATGAATAATTAATTTTAAAAAGCAAGTGACATTTAATTTTCATGGGAGGGAGCAGAGAAAGATGGTAAAATAAAAATCTCCAGCGATCATCTCTCCACACAAACATCAAATTCAACATATTCAAGCAAGCAAGCACCTTCAGAAAAACCAAAAAATCAGGTGAGTGATCATACTACCTTGTTTTAACATTGTATCAAGGAAAGAGGCACTGAAGATGGCAGAAAAGACAATCTTGCTTTGCCTATGCCACCCTCCCACATCCCTCAGCAGTGCTATGCCAGCAAGGCAAGTGAAGAGGGAATCTATGTGCCCAGGGGAGGGAGAGTGAAGTGATTGTGAGACTTTGCATTGGAAATCAGGGCTGCCCTGGCACAGGGGAACACAGCACAGGGCAGAATTCTGCTGGTTCTCACAGAGGGAGCACTAAGAGCAGCCCGGTCAGAGGGAAATTCTCTTCCCTGAAACCAGAGTTCTGCGTAGCTCCACAACCAGCTGACAAAAAGCAGCCTGGGGCCTAGACTAAATTCATAGGACCATCAGGCCACAAAGACTGCAGTCCTCAGGCAATTCCTGCAGCTGTGCTGGCTCGGAACCAGTGGAGTTGGGGTACATGTGACCCAGTGAGACATCAGCAGGGTCAGCCAAGCCAGTGCCGATGTCACCCCTCCCCCAACTACAGGCAGTGTGGGAGGGAGGTGGGGGAGAGAAAGAGAGAGAAAGAGAGAGAGAGACAGAGAGAGAGAGAGAGACAGAGAGATAAACAGAGAGAGAGACAGAGAGAATCTTGTTCCACTTGGGTAAAGGGAAAGGAAGAGTTCACTGGACTTCGTTTTGCAACTTGGGTACTATCTCAGCCACAGTAAAATTAAGTACCAAGCAGACTCCCAAAGTCTCTGAGTCCAGGAATTAGCTTTTGAATGGCATTTATGGACCCACCTTGGACTAGAAGGAAACAGGCTGACTGAAGGGAAAAAAAGGAATCCTGGCAGGATTGACCACCTACTAACTAAAGAGCCCTTGGGCTTTGAATAAACATCAGAGGTAGCCAGGCAACAGTCACCACAGGCTTTGGATGAGACTGGGCTGGCTTCAGGTGTGACCTGGCCCTGGTGGCCATGCAAGAGTGCCCATGTCACTCCTCCCCCAACTCCAGCAGCCTAACAAGGAGAATGAGGGAAGAGAGTGAAAGACTATGCCTGGTAAAACAAGAAATTCTCCCATATTTTACCCAAGTCCACCAAGGTTGTAGGTACTACCAGGTGTCTGCAAGAGTCATAGTATCACTGTGCTTGGGGCATCCCCAGTGCTGATACAACTGCAGTGACCAAAGAGACCGTAACACTCAATTCCCTTTGAATACCTGTAATGCTTTCTCAAGAAGAATGGGTTCAAACAAGGCCAGACTGCAAAAATTAAAAACAATAATAATAATAATAACCTAACAGTTCAATGCCCAGACATCAATGAACATCCACAGGCATCAAGAACATCCAGGAAAACGTGATCTTACCAAAAAAACTAAATAAGGCATTGATGATCAGTCCTTGAATGATGGAGATATGTGACCTTTAGAGAAAGAATTGGAAATAGCTGTCCTGAAGAACCTCAACGAGCTTCAGGACAACACAAAGAAGTACAAGTGGAACCCAATCTTCGGGTCTTGTGTCACCGCACTTCGAATAATGGGCTCAAGCTTAATCCAGGATAACACAAGAGGTGCTAACTCACTGTCATTTCTTAAAATTGAGTAATATTCCATTGTGAACAAATACCAGATTTTAACAATTTTTTTAAAAGCCTGAAAGGATATTGCCATGGTTTGAATGCTAGTGTTCCCTGGAATTCATATGTTGAAGTCCTAGCCTCCAAAGTGATGGCACTAAGAGGTAGGGCCTTTGGGGGTGATGAGATCATGAGGGTGGAGCCCTTTTGAATGGGATTAGCGTCCTTATAAGAGAGGTCCAGGGGAGCTTGTTTAGCCTTTTCACTACCTGAGGACACAGCAAGAAGGCACCGCCTACATGGGAGCAGCCCCTTACCAGACACCGAACCTGCCAGCACCTTGGTCTTGCACTTCCCAGCCTTCAGAACTATGAGAAATAAATTTTTGCTGTTTCTTAGCTACCCTGTTATGATATTTGTTACAGCAGCTCAAACAGACCAAAATATACTGCAATATTATCAATAACTTACTTTGGACAATTGGAATTAAAGTTTTTTTAATTTTTCTTCTACTTCCTCCCATTCTGTATTTTCCAGTTTTTCCAAAGTAAGTAACGGCTCCCTCCCTGAGGAGAGCTGGCCTGCCTTGAGTGCAGTGTCACAGAACAGTTAAAGCGCTTGGTTTGGTTTGGAAATTGTCAAAGCAAGAATCCAAAGGGTTTAAATCCCAGCTCTGCCACTTTCAAGTCTTATGACCTTAGGCAAACGAGTTAACGTCTCTAAACTTCCCCATGTTGACACCGCCAAAAGGGACAAGGACGTATATCTCATAGGGTTCTTGTGAGGACTCAACAAGTATTTGTGTTTTAAATGTCTGGCACTTTGCCTGGCACACAGTAGGTTCTTAATGGATGTAGACCATAAATGGAGTCCTCCCCTGGCCCCGAAGACCACACTTTTTACCCTACTCCTTCCTCAAATGCAATCCACAGATCCCTGTCATGATCTGCCAAATCCTCCCAATTCAGATTGCCTCGGGCGTGGCAGAGAACCCGCCACTGGCCATTTGGAGTCGAGGAGCCATCCCTACCCAGGGGGATCACTCTTGCTCCCATCTCTGCATAATTATGCCACTTAAGTCCCGCGTCTCCGGGGAGCCAGGCCTCCATTTCATAGCTGTGCACTCACAGCTTCAAGGGGCAGGGAGTTCTCTCCTCCATGTGATTAACGAGACTTAAATTGGCCCAGTGATAGATGAGTTATCCTAAAGGCATCGAATATTTAAAACTGAATTCTCCTTTGACAAAAATAGTCCCTGGCTTTCAAGAGCCGCTGTCCCGATGTCCCTGTCCGCGAGCACGTGACGTCTGCCCATGCTGAATGAATTTCCGCTAAGCACTCACCAACATCGAGGACTGAGATACCCTTCTCTCCTTTTTGCTGTTCCTACGAAGGCAGAGCGTGTGCTTTACATCTTTATCTTAAGTGACCAGACTTGTTTATAGCTGCTCCAAATAATCACGTTTGAATTCATTTGCATTTAGCACACCCCAGACCATGCACTCCTCTGATTAAGGGCTTCTAAATGGAATTCTCCCCTGGAAATAAGCCTTAAGTGGATTTCTTCACGCCAACAAACTCCTGTCCCAGATAGCCACATGGTCCCTGGAGGGAAGATTCTGCACCAGCTCACGCTCCCTTAGTATAAGTCTTACACTTTTTTTCCAGATGTACTTGCTTCTCCGGGACCTGCATCAACCCACTAGTCCTTGCAGGTCTTTGGATTCCTCACTTCCAACCCAAACCTCACCATTTCTCCCAGTCCCCGAGAAAGAGTGACCTCCATGGAGGGACCACTCCAGATTATCCTGAACCCCTCTCTCTTAGATTCTCATAGACCAGATGCTGGGAAACTTTGTCTTAAATGGCCAAATAGGAAATATTTTAGGCTTTGAAGGCCACACAGTCTCTGGCACAGCTGCTCAACTCTGCCATGGTAGCACAAACGGTCATGGACAATAGGTGAAACTATGGGCGTGGCTGTGTTCTAATAAAACCCTATTTATAAAAACAGGGGACAAGCAGGAACTGGCCCACGGACTAGAGTTTGCTGACTCTTGCCGCAGAGACCTGCAATGGCCGCTCTGGGTGCCCTGCTCAGATCCTCTTTCCCAGCTGCTGAGAATCTTGGGCTCACAGCCGCCCCCTTCTCCACGTTGGCTATGAGAGTGGAAGCATCTCTCCTAGCAAGTTACTTTACCCTTAACCTCAAGCCAGGGGGGCGCCAGAGCCAGGGACTGATTGGCACAAAGACACAAAAGGCTGGCCACCTGCCCCAAGGCAGGACTGACTTTGTGGTGCAATCCATGCTCCAGAGCTCCCTCTGTTAGCAAGAGGAAGCCAGTCCATCTCCCTGCTTGGCTCTTTCTACCCGCCCTCTACACTCCCCTCCTCCTAAGAGCACTTCCTCCATAAATTGCATTCCCCCAAATCCCTGTCTTTGGCGTTGCTTCTAGGAAGCCCAGGCTAGCTTCATAATAGCATCGTCTTTTTTCTCGGTAGCCTTATGCTTCTACCTTGTATCTTTCCCAGTAAGACTATGAGCTTCTTGGAGAGTGGGGAGTGAGAAGAAGGAGGTATCTTCAGTGCCATGGTAGAGAAAAGAAATCCACAGCCTTCTTAGTTCAATGGCCTGGGCTAAAATCCTGCCTCTGCCACTTACTCGGTGTGGGACAATAAGAATAATAATACCAGTGGTGACAGCAGGCACTGTGTCTTGGGCAGTACATTTCGTGCGAAGCACTGTGATAAGCACTTCATGTTAGTCACCTTGGCATCCTCAAAGCAGGTCTTAGTCTGCTCCAGCTGCTATAACAAAAATCCCATAGACAGGATGGCTTACAAAGAATAGAAATTCACTTCCGATAGTTCTAGAGGCAGGAAGTTCAAGATCAAGGTGCCAAAAGATTCTGTGTCTGGTGAGGACCCACTTCCTGGTTTACAGACAGCCAACTCTGTGCTGTCGCCTCACCTGGTGAAAGGGACTACGGAGTTCTGTGGGGTCACTTTTATAAGAACACTAATCCCATTCATGGGGGCCTCACCCCCATGAGCTCATCCAACCCCAGTTATCTCCATCTCCTAATGCCATCGCAGTGGGGAGTAGGTTTCCACCTATGAACGTGGGGAGGACATGAACACCCCATCTACAGCACAGCACCACTATTAGGAAGGCCCACTATTAGCCCATTTGTAAATGAGGACACCTTGGCTCAGAGAGCGTCCAAGTCACCTGTTTTACAGATAGGGACAACAACAAACCTTGAAGGGTTTGCTGTGATCACTAACACAAGGGCCAAAGTGCCCAGCCACCAGCAGATGCTCCAAAAATATGTTATTATTGGTTTTACTGACAGTATTTTACACATTAGACATTATTTCTACATGACTTGATCCTTTTTCCAGCACCTTGCTGTACACATTTTTGCTCCACACCCCCTTTTTAGCTTTTCATTTTTAATGGGACAAGGAACTCAAAGATGAGAAAATCAAGTTTTGCCATTTGCCATCTTCAGGCAATCTATCCTCCCCACTCAGACCGCTTCCTGTGGACCAGAGAGTCTTGTCCCTGGAAATAATCTGAACAGCCTGCATCAGTTACATAGGAGCATCACTTCACCTCTACTTGTTCATTTATTGAACAGATGTTGAATGCGTACCCACTTACTTGCCGGGCGCCTGTGGCAGCCAGCCTCCAAGACAGCCCCTGGGGAGTCCCCAGGAGTGTGCCATTTGGAAGTGGGCCGTCATCAAGGACACGGCAGCCCTGTTCAACATCTTGACTGCAACCTCATGAGAAGCCCTGAGCCAGAGCACCCAGCTCAGTCCTTCCCAATTCCTGACTCTTAGAAACCATGTGAGAGGATAAATGATTATTAGTGTTTTAAACCACAAAGTAGAGGTAATTTGTTACACAGCATTAAATAACATAGCATTTAGTAGAATATTACACACCTATTCAAAAGAATATTTATGAAAAGGTTTAATTCCACAAGGACAGGCCAATGACATAATTCTAAACAACAACAACAAAATAAGACATTGTACATAAAAAGATACCATAAAGAATTGTCATTCATGAAGACAGGCTAACAATATTCTCATTTTTAAAAGGAGAGAGTAGATGAATATATATATCATACTTGATGAGTGCTTATAGTAAGCCAAGTACCCTGTGCATATTATCTCACTTAAATCTCAAAACAACCTTATAAGATATTATCGTTCCCATTTTTACATTGGGGAAACTGAGGCCCAGAGAGATTAACTAACTTGTTCAAGGCCACATAGGTAGTAAGTGGTGGAGTCTGAGTTTGAACCCAGAACTATCTGACTTTGAATCTTGTTTTAGTAACCATTATTACTATGGCCTATGGACAGAATAAGAAAGAAATGCCCCAAAATGTGTATTCTTCAGGGACTCTTTTTTGTACTTTTCAAATTTTCTACAAGGCGCACCTATCATGTTTATAACTGGGGGGGGGGGGAATAACAGTTATTGATTTTATAACTAAAAATAAGACAAACAAAAAATGTTCTATCTTCCAGAAATCCAAAGGAAATATCTATTTCCATTCATCATGTTCCCAAAGGGGTGTCTATTGGCATTCAGGGTGGGATAATTCTTACTTGTGAGGGTCCAGCTTCTGCCCCGTAGGATGTTTAGCATCACTGGCCTCTGCCCACCAAATGTCCTGTAACAGATGCAGTCAGTTCCCTACAGCGATGGTCCCCAACCCCCAGGACTGGTACCATTCCATGGCCTATTAGGGACCAGGCTGCAGAGCTCCACTGTGCCTGCGCCCCTTCCCCCCTCCAGAAAAATTGTCTTCTGTGAAACTTAGGAAGGGGGAAAGGGGAGGAAGGGGGTGCTGCACAGCAGGAGGTGAGCGGCGGGCTAGTGAGCGAGGCTTCACCTGAATTTACAGCTGCTCCCCATTGCTCAGGTCACTGCCTGAGCTCTGGACCACCGCAACCCCGGTGGAAAAACTGTCTTCCATGAAACCCCTCCCTGCTGCCAAAAAGGTTGGGGGCCGCTGCCCTACAGTGTCCCTTCAGCACTCAGCTCTACACCCAAGGGTGCCAGCTGCAAACACCTGGGACTGTCTGCCTGGTAACTTTTGCTCTGGCTGAAAAACACACTTGGTTCCCACACAAGGCAAGCCGCAAGTGCCCAAGAGCTAATGCCCTGGAAGTAGCCCTCAGCCACTGTTGAGCTAGAATTTGTTGGATAAATCCCTCAGCTTCCCTGCTCCTCAATTGCAGCAACTCTGAGACATGTTCTATTGGGTCTCCCAGAGTTCTCCAGCAGAACTGAGCTCCAGTTTCCCGTGCTTGTAACTCGCCTGATGATACACCTTAATCAGCTTCCCTGGTTCACTTACACTTACCTAGCAGCATTTCCTAAGATCACCCCACCTCTAATCCCTGTCTCGGGGACTGCTTCTGGGAGAATCAAACCAAGTCCACTCCCCAGGCATATCGATACTGAAAAAATTCCTGCATTTTTCTAAACAGCCATACTGAGGCATGGAGGGTGCAGCACTATTCCTGCATAAGAAAACACATAAGTTCCACCACTGCTTTCTAGCTAGAGACCTCAGGCTCCATGAACATCCCATGCCAGGGTCATTTCACAGAGCACCACCATCCAAAATCTTTCAGACCTCTGTCCCTGTTGCTGACATGCCATTCTCTGGCTATTTTGGTCTAGTCCCTCCCTGCAGTTCAAGATATAGCAGCAAATTTTAGGTCAAACATGCAAGCTAAACAAGAAAGACAGAATAATCCATGGCTTTGGGCTTACCAATGTTCCAGGAAGGATATAATCAAAATAACAGTAATGCCAGGAACGAACACTTATTGAGTGCTTGTTATGTACCTAAAGGAGTATAAGACTTTATCTAAATTTTGTATTTTCTTTCTTCCAAGAAGAAATGTGGCTGCTTGGAGATCCGGACAGCCTAGAAATAAGAGTTCAAAGTGCTCAGTTCATTTAGTCAGCAAAGATTTATTGAGCATCTACTGCATGCCAGACAGTGGATTAGGTTCAGGGATGAAACAAAGACCAAGTCATGCAAGGTCCTTCTTCTCCCAGAAGCCACATTCTTATAGGACAGTGGTTTTCAGCCAGGACAATTTTACTCCTTGGCAATGACTAAAGACATTTTTGGTTGTCATAACTGAGTGGGAAGGTGCTACTGGCATCTGGTGGGTAGAGGCCAGGGATGCTGCTAAACATCCTACAATGCACAGGACAGACCCCACAACAAAGAATTATCTGGCCCAAGATATCAATAGTGTTGATGTTGAAAAATTGTAAAAAAAAAAAAAAAAAAAAAAAGGAAAGTGAAGACAGAATGACAATATACAGGTAAATCAATAATTTCAAGATGTGAACCCTGAGCCAGTCTCTTCCTCTGAGCTTTTGCTATTAATCTGTAAACAGGGGTCTATATTATATGAGCCCTTCATCAACATCTACAGAGGGAAAGAGGGTGTTTTTTAACAGCCATGCCCATAACAGAATGGAGGTCTTGGCCATACACGTGGCCAACAGGAGATAAGTTTCCTACCTCCGACACATTGCGGAGCTCAACCTGATGCCCAGTTTGGTGACGGGGATCTCTAATCAACCCTACTCTCCTTTTGTAAAGAGAGATGCATTGATTTGTTTACACGGTCAGTTTACACATCTTATCATTTATTTAATCCACCTCATTTCACAAAGGATTTGAGGCAGTGAAGTAAAATATAAATGAACAATCATACATCCAAAACAGGGAAAATATGAATTAGAATAAGGGGTGTGTAGGGTTTTTGCCATTGTTGTCTGTTTAGAATCTCTTTCCCGAAGATCTCCCCTTCAAATATGCCACCGGTACACATACACACCCTGCTCCATAGTGGTTCTGTTCAAGCTGTGATATTTCGGTGGAATTGACTCCACCCACATCCAACAGTGGATACCTGACCTCTGACTGACCGATCAGAGCACCACTTCCCCTGGTCAAAGTGATTGGGCCAGGGATGGGCATGTGACCTACCCAGACCAATCGCAGAACTCTCTAGGGTTTTTTCCAAAGTTGTAGGGCTCTGTCCTTCTCTGGCGTCTTGAGCATTAAGGATGATTCTGGGTTAGGGCTGCCAGTAACCCACCTTGCCAGCACAGGAAAAAAGCCTGTCTGAAAATTAAGCCAAGAGAGACACACAAAATCTAGAGATGAAGAGATGAAGTCAGAGCCCTGAGAACATTTGTTGAGACCTAGCTGTACATAAAGGTCAGAGACGTGGCCCCATGATTCCTTTTTCCTTTGCCTTAGGTTTCTGTCCATTGAACTTAAAAGATCTGGACATAGTACAGGATTTACGCCAAAATGAAAGCAAAATGGAAAACAGAGAGCAGGAGATGAGGGAGATGCAGTTTCCTATTTGGCTGTGTGCTTCTGGGTAGACCAAGTGAAAAGGGAAAGTTGATCAGCAGCATTGTTTTCATTGCACATGAAGTGAGAACATTCGAGCTCCTTAGGAGGAGTAAAGCTTTTTCCTAGCACTTACTTTTGAAAGTACGACAGGCTTTGTAGAAGGAAATACGGAGCGAGATGGAGGATGCTGCAGGGTGTCATTGATTGATACCCTGCAGCGAATCTAATCATGGTATTCACGCGGCTGCAGTTACAGACTCTGTTATGGACACTGAGGGACTCACCCTGACATGGCCGGGCAACTTGATTCTGTGGGATTGGGAAACAGGCAATGTGCTCTGAGTATGCCTGTCTCCAGAGGCTTTCCTGTCATGTGAACATTCCAGGAACCGGGCCCGAAATGTTTTAGCCACTGCTAATTCCCAGCCCACTTCTGCCCTTTCCCTCTCAGTGCAAGTCACTTATACCAACTACGGAAGGTCCCACTCTCCCCCACCACGGAGGGAAATATAAGAGAACTGGAACCTCCTGCCCTTCAGCCCCCAAATCCGTTGCACCAAAGTGCCTGCCGACGTCGGGAGCTGTCTTTGAGAGCACCTGTTCTTCACCTCCTATCTCCATGATTAATTCAAGCTGTTGAGATCTCACGTTACCAGCAGGCTGTCACTGCACTGAGGATCCCAAATGGCTCCAGCCCAAGTAACAGATTGTTCTAGGCAACCTGTCCTTACAAAGCAAAAAAAAAAAAAAAAAGCCACTGTGCCCCCAAACGTGGAGTGGTGATGCTTTGGTGAGGCCTATTCCAACCATGAGCTTCACTCAATGTCACAAAGGCAGGTTTGTAGCAAAATATTGTCACCGGTGACTTTAGGGAAGACAGGGCCTGATTTTGTTGGTTTGTTTCATTTTGTTTGTCTTAGCTACGCTAGCAACTGTGCCAAGGGTTTTACATGCTTATTTCACGTGATCCAAGGAACTGGACAGACTGGATATTTAACGCCATCATTTCCTAGGGGAGGAAGGAGAGATAATGCACCTTCCCCAAGGTCCTAGCACCAGTAAGAGACAGAACCTATGGATCTGAATCCATGTGAGATGGACCCCCAAGCCCATGCGCCGGTCTCTGCATCAGACCCTGGAAACCAAGCCCGATGGAACCCAAGCAGGCAGAAGAACCCCTTGGCCCTGCCATTGATCCAATCAAGAGTTGCTTTCTTCCCAGCAAGGCCACAAGTGACATACACCATACAAATATGATATCTGGGGAGGGTCAACCTTTAATGAAGTATCTACCACTTACCCCAGAGAAAGAATTAGTTGGCTAGATAGTAAGAAGCCTTAAGGCAGTTTTCTTCAAAATATGGCCTCAGGACTATCCACATCAGAATCACCTGGGAAGAGGCTGCAGCTGCTACACATGAACCCATCATGTCTTACCCAGTCCTAGACTTGCTTTCTGAGCAGCACTGCCCCAAGAGAATGAGGCTCAGTTGAGAGAATTTATATTAACAAGCACTTGCAAAGAACCTGTTCTATGCCAGGTATATGCTGGGTGCCTCATCATACATACCATTTCTGTGATGTTTCATCAGATATCATAATAAGGGCAGGGAGAAGCAGGAGATGGGGCAACATACCAAGGTTGAGAAAAGCTGATGGCATAGAGAAAACGCAAGCCAGACAGATTTTTGTTATTCAAACTCCAACACAGACACTTGAACAAGTGGCAACCTCCCTCTCTGAGTGTCAGTCTCCCATGGGATTGGCTTGATTCGTAAGTGAGAGCAATGACACACGTTCAGCTCTTAGCGAACTATGGGATTCCACTCAAAACACAAAGAAAAGGGGCTGGGCACCTGTCATCCTAGCACTCAGGGAGGCTCAGGCAGGAGGATCACTTGAGCTCAGGAATTTGAGATCAGCCTGAGCAAGAGTGAGACCCCATCTCTACTAAAAACAGAAAAATTAGCCCGGCATCATAGTGCGCACCTGTAGTCCCAGCTACTCAGGAGGCCACAGCAGGAGGATCCCTTGAGCCCAGGAGTTGGAGGTTGCAGTGAGCTACAATGACTGCCACTGCACTGTACCCCAGGTGACAGAGCGAGACTCTCAAAAAAATTTTTTTAAATATTATAAATATTTTATAGAATATACATAATATATACACATATACATATATATACACATATATATAAAAGAGCTTGTGACCAAGGTGTATATTTTCCCAACAACAAATCTCTGGGAGGAAAATTATGAGACAATCAGGATATTCAAAAGAAACCACTTCCTGATGGAGCCTTTTCTTGATTCTTCCCCCAAAGCATCATTCGAATGTCGAATGTATTAACTGAATGAATATTCACCCCAGTGCTTACTGGGAGCATGGCACATACTAGACATTGTGGGGAACACTTAGAAGTGTTTAGTGCCCTCTGAGAGTTTTCAATCTAGTTAGAGAGAAAAATGGATACTCCTGTGAAAATTAACATGCACCATGAAAATCAAAGGCAACAGGGCAGGCAAAATCAAAAGGCAGAATGAAAATTAGTACCTGGGAGTCAATAAACGCAAGCTGACTTGGAGAGCTCAGAAATGAACTTGACACTGAATAAGAGCCTTAGGAGTTGAGGAAAAAGAGAGCTTGATGACAAGGAGCTTCGCTTCGCCTTGGGTTCTCAGAGGGTGTAAGGCTGGTCTAGCAAAGGAGAAGAGAGGAGCATTGCAGGAGAGAGTGGCTGGGGGTCACCGATGGCCCCATTGTAGTCTCAGTTCCCCAGGCTGCTGAGTTAATGGAAGACTGAGAACTGAACCACCCAAAAATACGCAGATGGGAACATGCATAGTTCAATTCTTCCCCTTATTGGAATAGTCTTCAACACCTAACCCAGGCTGTCCCTCTCTACTAAACCTAAGGACAGTCATAATCTCATAAAGTTCACAACCTGTACTAAAAGTAGGGCATCAGCTCATCTAGGAGAGCATGGTGGCCACCTGCTAAGATCTCTCTGTGCTCCCCAAGGGTGTCAACAGTTAGATTTTATCCATCCTTCTGGATCCTAAACTGTCCACCTTATAAAATCACATCTGATACCAATCCTTCAGGCTCAGTCCATAGCCCCCAGGATGGGAAAAAGGTGCATCTATGTCTAAACAGACCAATAGGGAAAAATATCCAATGACCACTCTTATGGACTGAATGTGTATGTCCCCCCAAAACTTCTATGCTGATGCCTTAACCCCAGTGTGACTGTATTGGGAGATGGGGTCTATGAGAAGGTGACAAAGATTAAATGATGTCATAGTGGTGGGGCCCTAATCTTACAGGGCTGCTGCCCATATAAGAGAAAGAAATGCCATAGCTCACTCGCTCACGTTCTCGCTCTCTCGCTCTCTCACGTTCGTTCTCTCTCTCTCTCTCTCTCTCTCTCTCTCTCTCTCCCCCCCCCCCCACTATGTAAGGGCACAGGAAGAGGGCAGCCATCTGCAAGCCAGGAAGAGAGCCCTCTCCAGAAACTGACCCTTGATCTGGGACTTCCAGCCTCCAGAATTATGAGAAAATAAATTTCTGTTGTTTAAGCCACCCAGTCTGTGACATTTTGTTAGGGCAACCCAAGTAGACTAATAAATCCACTATTAAGTGAAATCAGCAAGGTGCAGCAAGTGTCCACAACTGTTGATAAATGCATAGAATATTTTGGGAGAATGGACAATAAACTTATTACAGTGGTTGACCCCGAAGAGGAGACCGAGAGGCTAGAAGGCACTTACTGTTTGCTTTATGTCCTTGCAGATTGCTTGACTTTTCCTACTGTGTACATATTGACCTCTTCAGATAAATACATTAATTTTTTAAAATGTACTCTATGTAAATGGACAGACTGCTAGGCAAAAGGCATTGTCCAGAGTAAGCTCTCCTTCCGAGAAATTCCAAGCTCCACAAATTATCTAAAACTCAATTCCTAAAATTCTGACAAATATGAACATAGGGCCATGGTGGGCTTGCACAACACAGGAGATGGGGCTGTGGTTCTTGAGAGGACCAGATAATTATATAAGGTACCTGCAGGTGTTTCCTGCTCCAGGTTACGATGCTGATCTCAAAAGACAGTGTTGGGGTAAGGAGCAAATGCATAAAGCCCCACAGCCCTCCAGCCAGCCCATGCTGTGTCTAGGGGTTGGACGAGTCTGTAAACAGGCAGGAGCCACATGACATTATCCAAGGGAGCCAAGTAGGGGTTTTGCAGAACACTGGAGTCTTGTCATTTGCAGAGATCTGAGGCCAGAGGGAGCGGCTAGAATCATACTCAGCCAAAATTACCCATGATGGCTGTTCCTCTGGTTTAGCACCAGATGAAGTAACTGGCTTGTGTTTAGGGGCCAAGTTATATGAAAAATGCATATCTTTAAATGCTAGAATCACACTCCGGAGAAGCTCGTGGGAAGTGAGTCTGTCTGAGGCAAAAGCAGACTCATGTCTCCCATCTCACTGTCAGCATATGCTCATTGTGTGGAAGGGGGAACAGAAATACTCGCGTTATTTATGTTACACTCGCGCAGACATGAGCACTCACTAGCTCTCCTCCCCTCCCCTACCCCCTTCTCCCCATCCCTGAACTGAGATCACAGAGTTGAATTCACATAAAGACACTCATACCTCACTGTACTCCACAGTAAGGTAAGAGAATATGACATTGGGCCGACCTGGCTCCTCCAACCACGGAAACCCAGGGAATTATTATAATCAGATCCCAACTGCTCAAGCATCCCCAGTTTCCTAGCAACCCTCAAAAGACTTTGGTGAAGGGTGGGAACAAGGACTTCCTGGGTAAGGTGGCGGCAGCTGTGTCTGAGCTTGCTGGAGAGCTTCCCCAAATTGTCTTAAAGGCCTTTCTCATCCATCATACCAACAACTCAACTAGACACCTGTTAAAGAAGTGATGTCAGGCAGTCCATCTGCTCAAGAAGTCCCAGAGACTCAGCTCTAAATTCCTTTACTTGGATGTCGAGGCCTTCCATTCATCAGTCAGCTTCACCACTCCTCATTCCCCATGGCTTCCCTCTGCCCAAGCAAGGCTAGTTCCTCTCCACCTGCCCCAGCCGCTTTCTGCAAACATGCTTCCCATGTGCCCACTCACAACTCCTTCCCCTCAGTACATCCTCTATCTCATACCTCCCTTCTAATTACTTGATTTCCCTTCCCCATGAATGATCTTCCCATCACTGCATATGCCAATTTTTGCCAGAGACAGTCTATAGGTTTTATTTTCTTGCCTAATTAGAGACAAGAGGTAAATACACCCCCACAGTTAAAGAGCACAGCAGGAGCTAAGCCACGGGGCAAGAAAACAATGCAGGAGACATCACCAAGCAACACCCAGATGTTGGTAGAATTGAATGCTATAGAAATGGCTTACTTGGACAGATATCAAGGCATATATAAATCCAGAGGAGAAGAGATCAGGCAGGAGAAGGAGATGTGCTTGGCTCTTTAGAGGTTTGTTTGTTTCCCTTTTAGAATACCCAGCATTCATTCCCTCCTTCTTCTGACCACTCTCCTCAGTGTCATGGTGGAGACCTTCCTCTTCCTCATCACCTGCAGTCTTGGTGAGACTGTCAATCAAAGTGCCTGCCCTTCCTAGCAAAGGGTTGAGCATGCAACTCAATGTGGACCAATGAGATGCTCCCCTAGGACCTTAAACATGAGTGGGCACAGAGAAAAATGGTTGGAATAATTCACATCAGCAGGGGAGTCTGACAAAGACCATGTTTAGAGCTTCCCTGGCTCCTATCATTGTAAGTTTGGACCTTCAGATGTTCCTTTGGTTCCATGAGCCAACCCATAGAATTAAAGAGAGTTCCCTTTTGGCTCAAGTCTGACAAAATTGTGGCTTGTAACCAAAACACTCTGATATGGACTATTTCTCCTGAGGCTTGAAGGATGAGAGAGAAAAGGGTACAGAGGAGGAGAGGAAAGAAAATGATTGACAGCTTTGGCTTCCTTTGGAGGCTGCTTTAAGGGGCTTGGCTGGTAACTCTGGAATGGGTGGCAAACTCCCTTTGAATGAAGCCTGCCTGAAAACAGAATGGATTGCCTTGAGACATGATGCATTTATCACAAGAGAAGGTGATTAAGTAGGACCAGGTAAAAAAACTGATCTGGTAGCATTCTTCAAAGTTTGCTCCCCAGAATATTATTGCCCCTATATGGGTCAATAATTGTTACATAAAGACATGTTTAACAGATACATCAGTTTGAAAAACACTGAAATGAGCATAACCATAAATGGCTTTATTGCATTTATCCCAAGGGTCTTTAATCCGTTTGTCCAAAGAACTCTAACATTGCAGAACATCTCAAAGGACTGGTGTCCAATGCAGGAGCCACTGGGAAGTGCTACTGGGTGGCCAGGTCAAGCACTGAGACACCACAAAATCTATGTAAAGCACCTAGCACAGTGTCTAGCACGGCAGTTGCTCAAAAACTGTAGCTATAGCCTATAATTAGTACCTTACTTTGTTCTCATTTCTGAATAACACTTCTCCACATTTATTTATGTAACCTCTTCCCCTGCCTCATCAGGCTCTAGCCCCACTGGGCTTCCTTTATTTCCACAAGCATGATGAATTTCTTTCTTGCCTCAAGGCCTCTGCACATGTTGTTTTTTCTGCTCAGAATTCCCTTTCCCCCAATCTTCACTTGATTGGTCCTTCTCATCCTCAGGTCTCATCTTAATTGTCACTTCCTCAGCAGCATCAGCCTTGTTACATTTTATCTCATCGCCTTGCTTGTTTCCTCCGATACTTATCACAAGTAATATTTCTTAAATGGTGTATCTATTGGCTGTTTGAAGAGTCTTCCCTCGCTAATATGTCAGCTCCAGAGGTCAAAAACCTGGCTTGTTTTTGGTTCTTTAGCACAGTGCCTAACTAGACACTGCACGAAAAAGACGTGTCGAATAAATGTGTAACACAGAAGTCCTTCTCTATACAAAGGATATTGAACAACATAATACGCCGCATTTTCAATAGCAGGTTTGCAGGAATACAGAAGCATTCTTCCTTTCCCTTTGTTACATCAACCATATTTTTTTAATTAATACTATTAAAATACGGTTCTGGATTGGCATTCGTGTAGGAAACTAAAGGAATGCAGTTCTGATAGGTAATTTTATGGTGGTCTGACTTGATCCAGGGAAATAGCTGAGAGAATCTAGAAGAATAAAAAATTATCATGTGCCTCAAACTATTCATTCATGTATTCATTCATTCATTCATTCATTCAACAAAGATATGCTCTTCATCTACCATACAGTCTGCCCAGAAAGTATCCAGCCCCGGAATAGGAAAATAGACACATTTCTTGAAGACAATACAAGGTATAAAAAACATTGTACATAGGACAATGACACCTCAGTTTCCTTCAAAGTGGGCACCTTGGGACCTCACACAGTGCGTCCAGTGTCTTTTTTTATCTATCTTTCTTTATTTATTTATTTTGTGACAGAGTCTCACTCTGTGGCCCTGGGTAGAGTGCAACGGTGTCATCATAGCCCACTGCAACCTCAAACTCCCGAGCTCAAGCGATCCTCCTAACTCAGCCTTCCGAGTAGCTGAGACTACAGGTGCACGCCACCACGCCCGGCTAATTTTTCTATTCTCCCAGCATCTCTTAACCTAACCTGTACACACTCAACATTCTCAGGTGTCCTGCCTGCTGCAGGCCTTCCGGAACATGGATCACTTTCAACCGGTTCTAGACCATTCTTTGAAGCGTTTGTGTCACACTTTCACTTGGGCTGCACTCATTGCATCGTCCCCGAAAGCCTTCTGAATTATCCAAATAGTTTCCGAGGAGGAATGCTCAAGCTTAACACAAAATTTGGTGCAGATTCGTCCCTCTGCTCACTCAGGCATTTTGAACGCAACGGCCACACAGCACACATGCTCCCTCAGTGGCACCTAGCGCCCCACTGACTAGTACAGTGAAGTTGTCATTGTTCACACATGCACATTCCGGTCCACTCTCCTTCACTGCCAGGTTACATTGATGGCATGCTAACCACTCTTATTGTATTAACAATGGCTAGATACTTGCCGAACAGAACTCGTTCATCCAAACACCGTGTGTTAGGCACTACACACTTGAGGCCTTCCCAATGCATCAATTTGGTTTATATTCTTTCATTTTATATCACATTTATCTCCCCTCACTTACAAACTCATAAGTCCTTTGAAGGGTCTTTACTATATTTCTAGCAGAAATACGGCACACAAGCACAATTCTCCTGTCCTTCTCTCGCAGCAGACATGGCTAATCAATCACAGCACTCATGCCCACTGAGCATAAATACGGCCTCAAAATCTTTTTCAAACTCCTCTGCAGGCAGCCACGACCAGTCATCAGTGATAGCGCCCAACATGACACCTATTTGCCTACTCTGGGTGGAAGAAAGCCCAGGCTTTGGAGTCAGTCCAAACTGTATTTGAATCCTAACACTGCCATATATTAGATGGATAACCTGTGCCTATTTACTTTTTAAGATATAGATAATCCTACCACTTTACAAGGCTGTGAGAAGAATTAAATGAGATAATATATTTGAAGCACCTGGTATAGAGCAGATATCCAATAAATGTTAACTATTGGTGTTATTAACCTGAATATGCTTCATAAAGTATTTCCCATACAGTGATTGCTTAATAAAATGGGAATCTACGATGAAACAGAAAGCTCAAAACTTCCTCCCTCCATCCCCTCTATCCCCAACATAATACATCTCATTTTCCTCCCGTACTGTTACTAAAAAGTATCCCAGGAGGCAGGGGATGCACACAGCATTCCTGACTGCAAATTCAAAGACTGCATCTTTTGTTCTTAAGTGCTTTTCTTAGCTTGACCTGATTTTGCTCCAGGGGTGAGGATTATAAGATCTGGTTGCATATTTGGGTATTTTTGGATTCACAGTCAAAGGGTAGGTAAATGCTTGATTTTAACCACAGATAAGCCAGGCTTGGGGCTTGCCATTGTATGATTGCTCTACCACAGGGCATGAAATTGAGCTGTGGATCTCTTATGGTTTTTTTCATTGTGCCCACCACTTCCTCTCTCTCTGGGTTCTAAGATTTTCTTTTAAAAATAATATTTAGATGTGAAACACAACTGTTGGATATTTAACAGGCTGTTTGGCAACACACTGAAATCAATATTATGATCCTAAGCAGGGGATTATTAAGGTTATTTTGCATCACCAAAGTTTTTTTATTTTCCACATCAACACAACATAGTCATTTCATAAATATTAAACACACCCAATTCCCTCCTTAGTTTGCTTTCATGCTAATCAAATGGAGAGTTGGCATGGATCGGGACATCAGCACGCAAGCTATGATACACAGAAGCCGAAAGAAATGAAAAGGACGGAAATGCTATTGACAAAAATCAATTGTGATTGAATTGGTGAACTGAACCTCGAAAACACTGCCTTTGTGTGTCATTCCATAATTGCCAGGTAATGCTGGAATGTGTATTCATGAGCTCGCAAATGTATGCAACTTCTCTTGGTACTTAATTTGGTATTTGTTAAACTCTAATAGCAATGCTGAGGGTTTAGTCCACAAGAAATAAAACCCTGATGAATTGACAAAGAAAAAGTAACAGCAACATTTACTTGACAAAATGTGCCCAGTACTGTATTTTGACAGCATTGATCATCCAACAAACTTTTACAGAGCACCTGCTATGCCCCAGGCACCGTGCCAGGCTCTGCGAATTCAGTGGGGAACAAGACAGACAAGACCCCTGGTCTTATGGAGCTGACACGTTGTGGGGAAGATGAAAAAGAAACAAGTAAACAAGATGACTTCAGGCAGTATGTGAGCTATGATAAAAATGAAATGGAGATCTAATAGACAGGGTATTCTTTACATAGGCTGAGTTGCTTTCTATAGGGAAGGCTCTCTGCAAAGACATAACAATTTAGCCAAAACCTACACAATGAGAAGGAAGAGTGTTACAGGCACAGGGAATAGGAAATATAAAGACCCTGAGATGGAAGAAATTCTGGCACATTAAAAACTTGTTTTTAAAAAACAGAACCAGGATCTGAATCCAGCCACCTCTAAGCTGGTTAGCAGCACAAAAATGCTCGTAAGGAACAATTTTTAAGAGCATGCTTCTGCGACTTTTCTCTCAGTTATTATCAAAGAATTGTTTGATCAATGACCTTCTTTGACTTTGATATATACATTAATTTTTTTTAATACTGCCTTCACAGAATGAGGCACTTCCTTCATTCCTTGTTACCACTCAATAAAAGAAAGTAAATGCCACACACTGCCCTTGAGCAAGTTCCAATTCATGGGCCATGTGCAATTCAATATTTCATTAAAATGTCAAGAATATCTGAATATTTCAAAGGTCTTCCTTTGGATAACAGGTGAGGGATCAAACTAAAGTAGTTCTACAGCAACAGCAATGAAGCATGCCCCTTAAGTCCATTTTGCAGAACTGTCAAGTAAACATGTGTTTGTGATCAGTAATTGTGTCCTGAACATTTAATAATTATTTTTAAAACAGTATTAACCAGACAAGTTTCACGGTTGTATAACTTTAAGAAAATACATGTTTTTTCCTTGGACCTCACTTTCTTTATTTGTAAGATTCTGAGAAGGGTCTGATTGATAGCTCTATAACATCTCTCTCTCTCTCACACACACACACACACACACACACACATTGCTAATCTCTGTATCTCTAGCAACAAGCCCCTAGAACTTAGTAGGTACTCAATAAATACTCATTCAATGAGCAAACAACCAGAAACGCAAATCTGTGTTCTCATTTCTGACTGGTTAGGGGACAATAAAATAAAATGAGAAAAAAATAAGGACAGTGGAACGGGATTTTTCATGAAGCTAATGTCATTTGATTTAGGCACTGTCCTTTATTTTGAGAACTATTTCTTGCCTAAACGTTTGGTGCTAAGATGCCTTAATCATTTGTGGAATTACGGTGATGGTATTTAGTGGTTGCTTTTGCTCAATTTCCTTTTTTGGCAAAATTGAAAAGTTAGTACACTATGTTGGTCTCAGTTCTTCTAATTTTTTAAAATTTTAAATCCTATTGGAAACCATAAATGTGGTGTGCCAAAGGCAAGATGGTACCTTAAGTTCCCTCCAACACCAATATCTGTAAGATTGACCTTTTTGGCTCAGAGATGTGAACGGGATACCTCCCTCAACGGTGTGGTTCAGCACCATGGACAGATCCTTGGTGCACAAAGACCTGGCTCTAAACAAGTAAAAACACAGGTTCTGCCTTGAGAAGGGCAGTCTTAGCGTGAGCACACAACTCCAGACCTAATATCTAAATTAATGAGTTTAAGTCCCCATTTAATGAAATATTCAGATTATGATTACACTTAGTTTCATTAACTGCATCTCAGACTAATGTATCGGGATTTCCCATTCAGCTTGTAATTAACTTTATTGAGAATGCTTATTCGGATTCTTAAGGCAGTTTCCTAAAACCTTATTATAAGTTATTTTAATATATGTATTATTATATTAACTATATTAATTTTATATTGATTGTTATTTTTAAAAGATGAAAAAATTCAACACTAATCTATCTAAAGAACAGCAGGCTGGCTGAGCGGAGAGAGTACTCTGAAAAGAACCTGCGTTCTACTCCTGACAGCTGATCCTGAAATTTCGGTCTTCCCATAGCCGATGTGGCACTCTTATTTTCTGACCGAGAGCAGTATGACCCTAACTGAACAAAATCCTATTCTCCATTTATACAATTCATATAAAACTCATCAGACCCGCAAGAAAGATCTATATTCTAAGACTAGTAGTTCTCCCCTCAGTCAAAGGTGAGCAAAGCCAGGACATGAAAATTTTCTGCTTTTCTTCACTCTGATTCTTGGAAAGCTGATGAGGAGTATTTTTCTTTCAGAACAAAATATAAATTTCTCAGGAAAAGCTGTCCTAATCTCTCTTCCCTCCCTTCTAGCCCCAGATGGTTTGTAGAGTCTGCCTGCTTGCTTCCACAGCTCCCTGGGTTTATTCCTACCACGCTGCTTTGCAATTACCTGTTTACTTTTTTTTTTTATCTCTCCCATCGTACTGTAAGCTCCAAGATGATATGTCCAATTTATGTCTCATTCATCCTTGGGCCTTCAATTCCTAGTGCATTGACTGACACATAGCCAGATTTGAATAAATATCAGTCAAATACTGATTGAATGGAAATATTAATTACCGGAAAGCAAACAATTGGCTATAAAATCTGAGTCCTCCAGGACAGAAATGATGACTTTATCTCAGTTTGTCTATTTTCAAAGATGAGTGTAGTGTAATACAGCAATTCTAGTGGTAATCAATAAATAAGGAAAAGAAAGAGAAAAAAAGAGACACAATCTCATATGTCACCCAGTATAGGTCCTTGGGAAAGGCATGACAATGGTCATGAATAGAGTACAAGGTTTAAAGCCAGGTAGACATGAGTTCATGTCCAGAGTCTGAAGTACTCAGCAAATATCTCTGTGACCTTGGGCAGGTTTCTTAAAGTCTCTGAGCCACAATCTCTCCATTGACAACATGTGCATGCAATACACATTTCAATTATTTTATGGAGTTGTTCTGAGAAGCAAAATGCATGCATGTGGCAGGTACAGAACATAAGCTACTGTTTTATTTATTGCTCCTTTTTATCCACACTTAAGTCAATCAGACAGTAGGTATGCCATATCACTTAATCCAGATATATAAATAGAAATGCGCTCCCAAGGAAATGTGTCTAAGGATAGGCTTTCCCTGGTGTGGAAGGAACAGAACTTGGCATCTTTTAAGCTAAACCAGACACTGTGTTGAGCATTTAGGCTTTCTTTACAAATAGTCCTACAGCTGGTTGGAAGTACTTTGGAAAGGCAATGCAAATCTAATTAGGCAGTGCCATGTGGCCAGCATTAGTAGCAATTTTTGAAAAGAGCCCAGGAGACGACTTACAGCAAGCGATTTTTTTTTCCTTTAAGGGCTCTGTTTCTCTGTTGCTTGTTCACACACACATGCACACACACACACACACACACACACACACACACACAGAATCTCAATTTTCTGGGTGGAAGTATAAGACGCATTTGGGGCTGTACAGATTCTTACTGGATTGGTCTGGCAGTGTAAATAAAGTAATAGCATCGATATTCCTAAGAGAACAAAAGCTCATGTGTTTTAAATGGGCATACGAGAAAAACATAAGATGGGAACAAATGGCTAAGGATGGGACAGCTGCTCCACCCAAGCTATTTCCTTAGGAGGGAATTGACAGTTCCTTCGTTTCTCATTCGCATCCAAACATTGGTAATAAACACACGCACACATGCACACACAAATTGTGTTATCAGCTGGCACACGGAGCGAAAACATTTTCACTGTGAAGACAACTGCACGATGAATTCATGCTGACTTGTATCGTTGTCCCCCAGTGAACAGACTTTAGCACCAATAGCCACTGTTCCACAGACAGTATTAGTAACAAACGATATTTATGTGGCCAGGCACTGTGCCACGTTCTTTACACGTGTCAAGTCATTTAGCGCTCACAACAATCTTGTAAGGTATGTTTTATTTTACTCCTTTCATGGAAGGGGAAACTGAGGTTCAGAGAATTAATTTTTCCAAGATTGCAAAGCTAATAAGTGACAAATACCCAATCGCAACTGTCTACCTCCCAAGCTCATAGCCCCCACTCCCTCGCTGCACTACCTCAAAGTCATGTCAGACAAGTCTGGTGAGCATCCTCCACATGTCAGAGACCCAATTATACCGTGGAATACCAGGCTTCAAGAGAAAAACAGATCTCTTGATCTAAAACACTCAAACTCATTTCAGGCCACTACACTGAACCTACAAATGTTTCCTAGCTGATCTAGTATAGATCACTCCCTCACTCTTATTAACTACATAATTTACCCATGTGCCTGAGTCATAGATCTTTAGATGGAACAACTAGTCAGCCCAACTGTGGAAAAGAACATTTAGTTTTAGAGTTAAACCTTCACATGAGATGGAATTAGCCAAGTTCTCTCAAAATTCAAAATCCCAAGAATTCCAGGGTTCCACTGGGCTTCCTATCAAGCTTGTGCTAAAGATTCATGCATGCCTGCATTCAACAACTATCTACTTAACACTGTGTGTTTTCTAGGCACTGGAGATGCAGGAGCGAATAAAACGAATGCATCCCTGCCTACCCCCAAGGAAGATTAAAACAGTAATCTACCTCGCCTTTCCTTTCCTCACACACCTTTCTTGGCCCCGCTACAATCCTAAGAAAGAATCCCAGAATACACTCTACCCCACCCAACTGACTGAACCAAGGTCAGACACCTGCTCCAGGGGGAGCCAGACCACTGGCGGTTGGAAACTGATCGTATTCTCCCTCTGATTGAGTTGAACTAAGTGCTCACGGTGACTGAGGACATTAAGGACAGGGAAGATGCCTTACCCATTCCACCAACTGAAGTCCCTGCGGTGGTCCTGATCCCCATCCTTCCTGAGACCCAAATACTCACCATGAGATAACCCATGTCCATCTAATAAAGTCCAGGCTGTGGGGTCAGGTAGACCTGGGTTTGAATCCTGGCTCTCTATGTATTAACTATAATATCATTGACACCTTCTCTAACTCTTTAACATTTTATTGTGTACATTTGCAAGCACACTGAGCACCACAAGGAGAGGTAAAACAGCGTAGTGGTTAAAATCACAGACCTTGGGCGCTGACTGGCTCAGTTTAAATCCCAGCTTCACCACTTAGTGGCCAGATGAACTTCAGACAAGACACTTAACCTCTCTGAGCCTCAGTTTCCCCATCCTTATCATAGTGAAAATAATAGTATGAATCTAATAAAGTTTTGAAGATTCAATTTGTTGGGGGTTTACAATGCTATAAGTCACTGATAATATTATACTCTTACATGTTTTCTTTTTACTTTTATATACTCCTTTATCTATATTTACCTTTTTGCCTGCCTTGGCTAGGAAATTCTGCCCAAATTTTTTTAAATATTTGGGAATATCCTTGCCAATATTTCCAAAAGTTAGGTTTGGAAAATCCCAGGTGCCTTGGTAAGTGTGGACAAATGAATGGTGCTATATATGAGCTGTTTAGCCTCTTCAGAAACGAAACCATCGGTCAGCTTTTTTGGTTCCTTATAAATCCACCTGGGCATCATTCTAGGGCAGTAGCAAGGTGGTGGGGCTGGAATAGAAGCCTGCTCTTTCTGATGGAGCCTGTGGCCTAGAACCTCAAGTCACCATTTCTCCTCTTTGGGGTGAGATCTCACTTGCTCAGATTATGCAGTAAAATAAATTGTGTAACATCAACCCAATTCCAAAGAGGGGCTGCATGCATCCGTGGAACATGAGAAGGCTCTGTCCCACAAATATGTGCAAGAGTACAGTCAGGCCAGCAACTGGTTCCAACCCAACATCGGCCCGTGGTGAATAATTTTATTTGGATGTTTTTATAGACACTGGGAGACACATTTGATACTGTGGCAATAAAGGTTTTGTGATTGCTGCTGGCTTATTTCATGTTGTTTTCTGTCTTTATCACATCATTATACAACAATGCACAACCAAAACTCTACCATCAAAGTGTGCTGTGCTAAAGACAGCGTGGTGTCCTGGATTGGATGCTGGAACAGAAAAGGGATATTAGTGAAGAAACTAGTAAAATTCAAACAATGTTAACAGCTTAGCCAAAGGGAATGTACTCATGTTGATTTCTTAGTTTTGACAAAGGTACCATGGTGATGTAAAATGTTAACATTAGGGGAAATGTGGGTGAGGAATATATAGAACTCTGTGTACTATCTTTGTAATTTTTCTGTAAATAAAAAAGTACTCTGAAAGAAAAATTTTATTTTAAAAAAAATGTGCTGTGAATGCAAATGAGTTGAGAAACTTGGATCCAGGTTGCATGCACAGCCCCTCACTCACATTTCCCATCCTTGAAAAGACCAAATGGAGCCTACATTTACTCTGCACTCCCCAAAACGGGTGGGGTAGGGGGTGTCATTGGCAGGAAGAGAAGTTGGGGTGGGGGAGGCAGTATGTTCACAGCATTTAAGGACAAAATGTGCCTTCAAAAACAAACTGTAATTATACGGAAGCCAAGGAGTGTTTGCAGAAAATCACTATCTCATAGGAATCTACATCCTGTTAATCAAAGAGGTTGAGGCCCTTTTGATTATCAGACTAAATATTTTTAGGCAATATCACTGAATGCCTGGAAAGAATACGAACAACATCAGCTGGGGAAAAAAATCCATCTTCAGATAAAAAGGCAAGTCATGCATATCACAGGAAAAATGAACCCCAGGAAATTCGTATAGAAAGGTTGACCAAAATTTCCCCGTATCAAAACACTTTCCTCCCTGTTTGCCTTCACCCGAGTCCTCTACTCCCCTCCTTCCAAATGCCTAGATTTCTACATTGGCTATTGATTCTCTTAGCATTTGACCAAAGCATAAGGAATAGGTCAGAAAGCAACCTAGCATTATTAATACTAAGCGGATAGGGAGAGAGAAATAGATGGAGATTATTGTTCTCTTAAGTGGGTGATTGAATAGCCATGAAAATGACATTTAAGTTGAGACTACTGAATCTCCAGTCGTATCTGGAAACTTGGATGCTTAGTGAAAAACAAACTAAAAATGGCATGATGCACCCTTCTTGGTGTATCGCAAACAGATGCATCTTTCTTTCCATTTTTTTGCAATGATAAATCATTGTGGCTCCCATAATGTCCAGAAAAGGGTTTTATATTCAGCAGGTGCATTCTAAATGTGGAATGAAGGACTGGTTTTGTTTTCATTTATCAGACTGGATTCCTTCTCTCCTACTTCTCCATCAGTCAAAATGGGTTCTGGGGGGATTTCTTGGTTTCTTAAACTTTTAATAACTGATTAATATCACTCAGCTAGCCCTAAGCTGTCAACGAACTCCCAAAATCATCCATTCATCTGAATATACAATTTTTTTACACCCATCTCTCAGCATTAATTTATTTTCAGTACAACTTTAAATGACAATCCCTTATGTAAGCAACATTCATTAATGTTCCCTGCCCTTCAGCCTGATGGAATGATGAAACTTGGGTGACTTCAATGAGTTTGTCATTCCATTTGAGTGCTGATTCAAAATCATCTTACCGATAGAAACTTCAAATGAAAAACCTGTTAACAATCACCTTTTCTAGCCAGGGACTCAATACCATTTCAGTTTCTCTGCTCTGTGATCATATTCACTTACATACGATGCTTGGGAACCAAGCATACAACTAAGTTCAACTTATTTCCCAGTGTGAACGGAAAGAGAACGTGCTCATTCCCATCAAAGCCAGAATCAGATTTAGCAATCCCTACATCCACGTTGGTACCATTTTCTGTATCTTTTGGGGCTGTTTCTTGCAATGGCCTGTGACTTATGCTGTAAAATGTGGCTATTTCTCACATCATTTTCTGATCCAGTTCACAATCAAATAATGCCCAATTATTTAATATATTTAAGCCTAAGACATTTTATTTGGTGACTCATTTCTCTAACCATGTAAACGTTGACGCTGACTTTGCTAATGCACCGCAACCATTTCTAAAACCACGAGAAACCATCACAATGAGGAATCAGAGAATTCGTGTGACCTATGTTAAATTGCACAGATGTCTTCCTCTCCCCATTGAGCATAAAAATTTGCAACCAGACAATCCAAAACTATGATTCAGCAAATAAAACACCCATGCACCTCCTAGTGAGCAAAGGCGACCCAGACTGTAAAAATGTGCAACGCCAGAACTCTTTCTGTTTTCAGGAACCTCCAGCCACAACTAAATGCATCCTTTAAATCGTCTGGCTTTTGTTATTTTAAACCAAGCCCTCCACATTACTTTAATGTGGGGGTTACTTGAAAACATAATTACTGGGAATAACCATGGTAGTACATTATTGTCAAAAACTAAACAATCTTATTTTTCCTCCACTCTCATTAGTCAGAGCATCAGCTCCATAATCTATGTTGTATATTCAGACCTTTGAAAGGAAAGAAAATCTTTGGGAGTTTACCAAGATCTCCAAGTATGCTCTGTCTGCTGAAAAATAGATACACAATAGCAAATATAGCTTTTTTTTTTCCCTGGCAGAACAATGGAAACAAATTTGCTACCGTTGAATCACACATATGAACCCCAAACCAACATGACTATAACTCCATATCCACCCCCGCACATAGACACAGAGTATTTTATAGGTTATTTTTATGGAACTCTAGTTTTACAAAAAAAAATACATAATTCTTCTGACCTAGTATTGCTTAATGGAATAGAGCCTGAAACCTAGAAGTCACAGCTGGTTTACGTAAGGAGGTGGAGAAATAAACCAATGGACCGTTGGCTAACAGATTAACTACCTAAGATGAACCAACTAGATAATCTATTAGTTAACTAAGTACCCAGCCATGACAAAACCACCAAGAGGGTCATTAGTTAATAGATCCATCAAGATGAACCAACCAAGCAGTCTACTAGGTGCAAGAAGAATCAACCGTGAGAAACCAACCAAGTGGATCACTATTTAATAAAGAAATCAACCAAGGGAAACGATGCCGAACTCCGTGTTATCCAAGAGAGATGAAATACAACTTCTAACTTGTCAACAGAGAGACGCTCTTAACTAACCCAAACACACACCATGAAATCTGGAAATGCGACCACCGCACGGGCACCATGCAGGACTGGAAATGATTCATGCAGCTATACTTACGAAGATTATTTATGGGGGTCCTCGTATCCATGTTCTCGTAATGCTGGACGTGGACAACAATGTTAAGGTCTCTCTCCATGTGGTCAGTGTTGCAGTGGCCCTGTGGCCTCATGACATCCGCAAGGGCCCTGAAAGAAGAAAGAATTTAAATCTGTTCATTGCAGAAACAATGACTGGCACCTGCTATGCCCCGAGCACTGAGCTTGTGAATAAAAGGCAAGGCCGCTGACTCCATGGAAGGCTCTATTCCAGGTAGGGGTAGGGTGGAGAAAAACACAAGTAAATAAAATCACTGCGATTAGAGGTTACCTTAGGGACTTCACACAGACTAGTTTACGTGCTTCTCACAACAGCCATATAATAACAGTGATATCTACCCCAGGGAGTTATCGAGAGGATTAAATGATGAATACACAGAAGGTGTCTCCACTTTGTAGATTTAGTTCTCTCTTTATATCTAACACTAGATACCAACACTTCATGTACAGCAATGGCCCAATATTAGTAACAACAGATCACATTTATCTGGTACTTACCATGAGCCAAGCACCATGCTAATCGCATTGCATGCCTTAACTCAACAAAGCAGCACAAAACACCTTGTAAGCATCATTACTCCTTTGCAGATGAGTAAACAAAGGCTCAGAGAGGTGAATTAACCTGCTCAACCAGCAAGTTGTGGCACAGGGACTTGAACCAGAGTCTTTTTAGGGGGTGGGTGCGGGGATGGAGACACAATGCAACCCATAACATTGACCTTCACAATTAGATGTCAATTTAGGGGTAAATCTCTGTGTTTATGCATAAAACAGAGCAGAGATCTGTCAAACAACCATCACACCTAAGATTAGACTTACCAACACACTTTTTTCTCTTTATCTACCCTCTATGGTGTCTTTATTTAGATATATGAAGATCCTTGAAAGATATATAATATTGTAGGTATTATTGTATATGTGGGTATCCTTTGCATAAATGGCGTTTTTACCATAAACTTCATTCTCTTTCTTCCTTTTTCACACATGAGAGCCAGCCTTATCGCTGAGTGTGAATCTCTTTCCTCTCTTGCAACTGTTGCATAGTATTTCATCATATGCAGCCTCCGTATTTCACTTACCTGCTAGGATGACAGTCTCTATCTGCAACTATTAATGGCAGAGGAACTGACCAATCAGAATGGATCCTAGCTACAAACATCCAGTTGTTTTATTGCAATCCAGCATACTATCAATCCTATTTATCACTTCCATAATTACGGACATCTAGATGGTCACCAACTCCCTGGCCCCAATGAACAACAGCGCAAGAAATATCTTCACACAGGTCTCCTCTGGGACCAGGGAGAGTTTCTCCAGGATACAAACCCACAGGTGGCAGTGCCATGTTTTAGGATAGACCCAAATATTCTTAGCTAACCAGAACCTTCTGAGTCCATATAAAGGGAGACAGAGAAGGAAAATGAACTGTTTGGGTGAGGCCCACCCAGACCACTTCCGAACTCAGCCTGTCTGCTGAATTCACCTCACTACTGCAGTGACTCTCAGACAGTGGTCTGCCAATCAGCAGCAGTCAGTGTCACCTGGGAACTCGCAAAGGTGCAAATTTTCAGATCCATCCAGACCTACTGAGTCAGAAACTCCAGGGGTGGGGCCCAGCAAGCTGTGTTTTCACGGGCCCTCCACATGAGTCCGCTGCACATTCAGGTTGGAGACTGTGCTAAGGCAACAGAGGCCCCGAGCTTGGGCAATGGTTGATCATGGGGCAATGGGACGGCACAGCAAGAACCACAGACTGAGAGAGAAATCATAGATGTGAGAGAGACCCAGACCAGCACAGCAAGAGTCCCACATGGATTAGAGGAAAAGACTGAGTTCACTAAGAGACAGAAGAATAACAACAGCTCTCACTTTCGTTCATTCATTCAACAAATATTCCTTGTTTACTATGTGCCATGCCCTGTACAAAGCCCTGAGGCTACAGTGGTATGCAAGAAGAACAAGGTCTCTGCCTTCCCAGAGCTTATGTCCTATAGGAAAAGATAAAAACAAGCAAATAGACAAGGGCTGCAAATAATTTTTTTAAAAGAGAAATGTGATCCAGAGAAACCAATACCTAGCAGCATTTTTCACAACAGCCAAAAAGCAGAAACAATCCTAATAGCCATCCACTGATGAATGGATACACAGGATGTGTCTTATGAAGTAGAATATTACTCAGCCATAAAAAGGAATGAAGCACTGATACCTGCTTTAACATGAAGGAATCTTGAAGACCTTATTCCCAGTGGAAGAAGCCAGACACAAAAAGCCACATAGTGTGGATTCCACTTAAAACCCGTGTCCAGACTAGGCAAAGCCATAAAGACAGAAAGTAGATTCAAGGTTCCCAGGGTCTAGTGGCAGGGTAGAGGTGACTGATAATGGATATGGGCATTTTTTTAGAGTGATGAAAACATTATTAGAATTAGATAGTAGACTGGAAGTAAATAATGATTATGGTTGCACAAATTTGTCAATATACTAACCACAAGATCGTGTTTTTAAAAAAAAAAAAAATTACAAATAGAGGGGCAGGAGATGGTGTGATCAGGAAAAGCCTTCTGGGGAAATGACAGTTGAGTTGAGCCTTGAACAGTGAGGAGTTGGTCATGAGAAGATGATAGACCATTCTATGCTGAGAGAATAGCAAGTACAAAGGCCCTGGGGCAGGAAAGAGCTCAAGTATTTCAAGAACAAGCAAGAAGGCCAATAAGGCCGGAATGGGGCAAACAAGAAGGGCTGCATTACCAGGTGTGGGTTATCATAACACATTTCATAGAATGAAAGACTGCCCAATTTAACCCAGCTTATCAGTGGGGGGATCGAGAGGAGATGTAAATCTGAATGTTTTTGAAATTAAAGTTCAAGCTCCTTCCTGCCTCTGTGCAATAAGCAGGGAAGGAATTTTGAAGCACAGGACAGAGGCCTTCTGAACCTATCTTTTTCCCTTCTAAACAGGTTCTTCACCCTAAGCTTCAGGGGATCACTGAACTCCTCTGAAATTGAATAGAATTTTGTTTGTGCATTTTCCTCAAGCAAGAAGCTGTAGCTTTTATGGGACTCTCTAAGGAGTCCCCCTTCAGTCTCCAAAATAATCAGGCTTTCAAGAGGATTGCAAAATAAGTAATCAGGATGGCCACCATGAACTTGGCCAGCACTGCCATCTGCAGCTGCCGTGGCCTGCTTCTGAGTGCCAAAATTTGTGAAATTCCAGCCCAAAAGCCCAAGGACACTTTTCCCCAAGGCAGCCCTTCCCAGAGCATGCAGGAAAGATGAGGATTCTTAGAGACTTCCCTTCCTTTTCCTGGACCAGGAGTCTCCAAAGTATCACTTTCTCACTTCAGGGATGGCATAAAATGATTTTGTATGGAAGAAGGAAATGTCACAACTTCTCTGTATGATCTTTAGTCATTTAAAACGAGAAATCAATTTAATACACCTGCTCTTGGAACACCCATGTCAGATGGCAGGAATCAGGAACCTTGGACCAGGAAGGTGATCACTATCAACCCATTCCCTGGGATGTGCTGCCTGTATTGTGGTTACATGTGCCCTTGAAGGGGCTGCACAGATTATCGGCATTTGACTACACTAACCGTCACAAAGCAGGCATGTGGCTTAAGAAATGCCACCTTGAACTAAAACACAGCCTGAAGACAGTACTGATAATGCAAGCACAAAAAAAAAAGTTGACTTCCCTTCCCTTCTCTTCAATAGCTTCTTACAAGGTTAAAACAGTGAAGGTCTATTCAGATCGAAACAAAGTCCCACCAAAAATAATCAGAACTCTCAGAAGGAATCTTCAAAACAAGGATTTATTTATTAACGATGAACTTCACCCTCAGTGTACATTATGCTTTGAGATATTAGCTAATGATAGCATGAAGTCATCACAATTAGCAACAGATTTTAAAACAATATTTTATTTCACCTTCAGTTTAAAACTTCTTATGCATACTTACAAATGGATCTAATAATTGTTCATGGGTACAGGCACACGCATACACTTAGTAAAATAAACGTGCATATATTGGAGAGCATTCAAAAAATATTTTATAAATAGGGATGTGTCCAAAAAAATTTGATGAATTAGATGGTTGAAAGAAACAACTATGTGCCACTAACCATACAAATGCTTAAGGATTTGGCATTTGCTTGTGACACATAGCTGGGGTGCATCTCAAACTTTAATGTGCATTCAGAGCATCTGGGGGATCTTGTGAAATAAAATGCAGATTCTGATTCAGTAGGTCTGAATCTCCATCTCCTGCTTGAGCTCCCGGGTGATGGGGCGGATTCTGCTGGTCCACAGGCTGCACTCTTGAGTAGCAAGAGCCTAAGGGTGCTGTGACAGTGAGTGTTATGCATCAAATTGACTGGGCCATGGGGTGCCCAGATATTTTATCAAACATCATTCTGGGTGTTTCCGTGAGGGTGATCCTGGGTGACATAAACATTTAAATCAGTAACCTGAGTAAAGCAGATTGCCCTTCCTAATGTGGGTGGGCCTCACCCAACCATTTGAAGGCCTAAATAGAACAAGACAGAACTCTCCGTCTGCCAGCCTTCAGACTACAACTAAGACTTGGCTCTGCAGATTTTGCCAATTACTTATAGTAAATTTCTTTATATGTTGGCTCTGTCTCTCTGGAGAACCCTGCCTAATACAAGTACCGTACTGAAGAAGCCACATTTTTCCTTGATATCCCTTAACCCAGTTCAGAATGATTATGTCGAAACATTGCCATTTGTTAGTTGAAAACAACTGAATATTGGCAATTTCATCAGGTTCAACTGGGTACCAATTTTCTTGTACTTTTCCTAATGTTTCCTGTCTCCCAATATCCGGCTGTTCGCTCTGTGAGAGTGGGAATGCACCTGTGCTGGTCACCGTTCTCTCACAGCCCGAGGCACAGTGCTGGGCATATGGTAGGTGTTGAGTAAATCCTATGGAATGAATTAATGAATGAGAGATACTTTCTTATGTCATGTGAACCAGAACTCCTGTTTGCCAAGTACTGTAGCAGGCAGTCAAGACACAACCGTGGGGTGGAACAGACAGTTAATGTCCCTGCATTCCTTACTGTGAATGATAACAGAAGGAGACAGATAATAAACTAGTAAACCAGTACATTAATAAGTTAATTTTTGACCATAATGTAAAATGATGCGAATTACATTGAGTGACAGGCTCAAGCATCTGTGGGTGGGGTGGGAAGTGGCCAAGCAGGTGTCAGGCAAGGCTTCTTGGAGGTGACACCAGAGCTGAGGCCTGTGTGGTGAGGAGGGACCAGCCATGCAAAGTCTGCCAGAAGAGAATTTGAGCCAACACAGCAGCTCCAAGGTGGGAATGAGGTTAGTATATCTGAGAAACAAAAGGAAAATTCTGCATCTCTTTTCTTTCCAATGACAGTGAACAAATATGTGACCCCAATATTTCCAAACAGAACTTACAGTCCCGGTACCTTGCTTCAAAGCCTCCAGGGGTCCCAATGTCGGAACTAGGTTTTGATTTTTAAACACTTGAATAGGATTCCTGAGCATTTCTTCCTTTGCAAGAAGCATCATTTATTTTTCAAGACTGCAAGGGCAATGGGCATAAGTTAACTTTCTAGAGCAGTGGTTACACAGGTATAGACATTCGTCAACACTTGTGAAACTGTGTGCATTTTAATGTGTAAATTATACCTCCATGAAGTTGACTTTTAAAATACACGGACTCAGTGTCCAAAGAAAAAGCAAACATATCTTGCAAGGAAAAATAAAGACTTTTCTGCAGCCAACAGTCTATGCATGTACACATGGCCCTCTCCAGCCTGGGAAGCTGGTCAAAGCCATAGGACAACCACAATGTGTAGAAAGATAGGAGGTAGCAGAGAAACTAGAAGACAAGAGAAAAGCCAAGAGAAGAAGGTGCATTTGTCATTTGATGCCATTTCTTTGCTAGAGATGCCAGCTCTTCTGAAGTGTTTGAAAAACACACAAGACACTGTGCTATGCAATTTGCCACTCGGATTTCCAATTCTGTTTGAAGGTGGACAAAATAATGACATGAGTTCCCTACTGGCTTCAAGTGTAGAGAGCTTCAAACATGTGCTTCTGTCCCCAAGGTCATTTCTCACCAGTGCTTCCACCAAGATGTCTGGCCGTGCCAGGGACAGATGCAGAAAACATTCCTAGTCTTGATCTTATGGTGGCTTCTTGAGCTGGCCCTGATGCATGTGCTGTTGTTTGCAGAGCATCAAGCATTTCTTGTGAGCTGAGAAGACTGGAAGTCCTGTAGGTTTGCACTCAGAGGCAGTACAGCCTACTGGTCCAGGACCTGTATCCTGCCTCTGACTGTCAGGGTTTGAAGTCCAACTCCTCCACTCACCAGGGGGTTGGCGTGTTCATCTTGGAAAGTAAGCTGTGCCTCTGTAAACAGCAGATTGTCATAGAGCCTATCCCATGGGAGGGCGCCATGAAATTAAATGAGAATTTACACATAAGCTTATGGCAAAATTGCAAAACCAACAAGGATTCTTCGACATCACCTAGACCAATACTTTGAAATCCATTTAACACGTCATATTAATACATGGACCTTCCCTCCTCTTCTGAACATGACAGTCCCTCCTGCTCAGATTAAAATGCAAATCCAGAGAGGTTAAGAGATTAGGCCAGTGTCACACAGCTAAATAAACATAGCACAGCAAGGACTAGTCACCAAGATCCAGAAATATAACACCACGCTCTTCAGGAGACAAGAGGTAGAAAATTCCAACAAGGATGGTGATTAAGGGTAATGGCTGCTGAGCAGTGACCATGTGATGGTCCCAGGCTAATTGCTTTCCAAGGCCAGTCTCATGAATCCTCAACCTACAGACAAGAACCTGAGGCTCCGAGAGGTGAAGCAACCTTCCCGAGATCACACAGCTATTAAGTGGCTGAGCTGGGATTGACTCTCAAGCCATGTGACCAGAGCCTGGGCTGTTCCCACCAGCCAGATTGACTCTCTGGGGGCTTCAGGTAACATAACTGAGTAAATTGGGTGGAGGTGGCCACTGAGATGAACCCAAGAGCTTCCTAAAGGGGGCAGTCGCCACTCAGTACCAGCCAACAGTTGCTGTGTGGAAATGCAGGTCCAATGTCACCAGACCCACCGAATTCTCCAGAGACATCAGGAATCTAGATGTCTGTGTGAAATCTCCCAGTTTTTAAATGTTGGCAACTGGTTCTAAGTTGGTTTTAAAACACCATGCATAATAGAAACTAAAGAGATTTCACAGCCAAATACAATGAGCCTTGACTGGATCCTGATTTGAAAAACCAAGCTCTAAAAGACATTTTCAGTATGACTGAGAAACTTTAATATGATTGGACAGTTGATGATATTATGGAATCTTTGTTCTTTTTCTTGAGTATGGTAATGGAATTGTGGGAGAATGCCCTTGTTCTTAGGAGTTCCACGCTGAAATATTTAGGGACTAAGTGTCATGTCTGCAACTTATTTTCAAATATCTCAGCCAAGGTAGGAAGGAAGGAAGGAGGGAGGGAGGAAGGAAGAGGAGGGGAGGGGAGGGAAGAGGAGGGGAGAGAAGGAGGGAAAGGGGAGGGAAAGGGGAGGGAAGAGAAGGGAGGGGAGGAAGGGAGGGAGGGAGGAGGGATGGGAGGGAGGGAAAAGAGAGCCAGGTGGGAAAAGAAAGAAAAAATATGTGGAGAGAGCATGAGAGCAATAAAGCAAATATGGCAAAATACTAATAATTGTTAAATCTAGATAAGCAGTTATCAAGTGTGGGCGATTTTGCCCCTAGCTGACATTTGGCAATGTCTGGAGACATTTTTTACTGTCACAACTAGGGTAAGGGGCATGTGTGCTACTGGCATCTAGTGGGGAGAGGCCAAGGACACTGCCAGACATCCTACGGTGCACAGAACAGTCCCCACCCCACCCCCAGCAAAGGATTATCCAACCACAAATGTCAATAGTGTCAAAGTTGAGAAACCCTAATCTAGATGAAGGATATACTACAGTTCATTTTATTATTCTTTCAAGTTTTGTGTATGTTTAAAGTTTTTCACCATACAAAAAATTGAGGAGAACTTTAAAATAAAGACACGTAAATCGAAATACTTTGTAGACTAAACAAAACACGTCCACATGGCTTGGTAACCCTAGCTGGCTACCACTGGCAGTCATTTCTTCCAATTAATAGTGGTTGACTATGGCTGCTGTTGCAGCTGCTGGGTGGGCGTTTGTTCAGTTCTTACAGGGTTGCAGGCAAGCCCCCACCCTTCCTGGAATTCCTCTTTGTCCTCTTCTCAGACCTAATCAGCCCAGAAGGAAGCAGGCCACATGCCCAGGGCTCTGAGCCTGCGAACTGACATCTTGGAGGCCTCTTCTCAAAACACACATGTTTACTGGTCACCAGGGGCAAAGTTCGTAGTGAGGGAGCAGCCACTTGCTCTATGTCTTTTAAGAGAAGGTGCTTTCAGGCTGACTGAGAACAAACCCCATCTTAGCGTCCCTTGCAGCTCCAGACAAAAATTAAGAGGCTGTGGCCTACAAGTTAATTTCACCTGGAAGCTGCCTTGCCTTCTGGCAGCCTCTCTGATGCCAAGCTGGTCCCCACCAGAGCACCCCTTAGCACCATCAGGCAAAAGCCAATTGTCCTAGCTGGGACTGCAAATGATTCACTGCGCTAGCAGGGCATGATGCATTTGGCAGGTACCTGGGGTAACTCCAGCACCACAGAAAGGTTACATACATGGAGAAAACAAATATAAATGTCACATGGCCCCTCTTTTTTCTCTTGAATTAATTTATCCATCCCCTAACCCTGTAAAATATTCCCAAATCAAAGACCAGTGATTCTTCAAGCCTGGATCACCTCATCTCAGAGCCATTCAAAGGAGTTGTTCAATGCAGATTTCTGCCCCTGCTCCCCCCTTCAACCTATTGACTCAGAATCTCTGTGGATGGAACTCAAAAATCTGCATTTTAAGAAGTTCTCCAGATTCTGATGCTCACTCGATCCGAAAACATCTGTCCCAGACACAGTTGAAACCAGGAGACTAGGGATTGCACAATTTTCTGTGTGACCTTGGGCAAGGCACCTCACCTGAGCCATGAATTTCTTGCACGTAAAAGGGAATTCAAATAGCACCTGTCTCATAGGGTGGTGGCGAGAACTAAATAAGGAAGTGTTTACACACGCCCCTGGTACAGTCCTGGCACCTGGCACAGCGTTCAGCAGGTGTTAGTTCCTTCTCCTTAGCAGTGATTGGTTGAACATTAGAATCATCTGGAGAGCTTTTCGAAAGTATAGATGCTTAGGTCTCACCCTAGACATTCAGATTTATATAGCCTAGGTGGGGCTCCTGGCGACAGGATTTTTTTTAAGCACTCCAGGTCATCCTAAGCAGTTCTCAAGGTTGCAAATCATACCTTAGAAGCCAGCAGTAAAAATCGACACTTCTCTCTTTTCAGGAGGATGCACTTTCACTCTTTCTGAAATTCCCAAAATTTATACTGGGAGAGCCTGTGTCTTGTGTGGAGACTCTGCTACCCCAGGACTGGGTAGCCCTAGAGTCTACCTCCAAGCAGACCTTTCCTGGTACCTGGCAGAAGGATGCAGCCAGCAAGCCCTTTAGTTTTAGCTGGAGTCATTTTTTTCCCCCAGCAGAGCTGCAAGGGGGCAGGACCAGGAAGTTGGGTTCCTGCTGGGCCCTTAGGTACCTGCAGATCAAAGAGGGCTTGATCTAGCATCACTTTCTCCCAGAGAAGCCCAAAGGTTAGCTCTTCTCCCCACCTGCCCACCTCCCGCCCCGCCAACCACCAAGGAGGGCTCCTTTAAGAGCTGGTTTGCAGAAAAGAGCTCTGTGGAGATTTCAGCAGGAGTTAACCCGAATCTGCAAGGCAGCCTACCTGTCTCTGAGCGATACTTTCCCTACCAAGGCGACACCCGCTGCCGCAGTCCTGCATGCATTTCTCCCCTCCCCTTAGCACAGACCCCGCGAATAGGCACTGGCCCAGCCGCTGGGACAGGTGACAGGACACCCTGAGGTTGCAGGGGGTGGGTGGGGCCAGCGCTTTACTCAGTTTTAGTAGGTCAAGTTTTCCTGAAGCCCCTCGGAGCCTACTTCTGTGCCGCAAGACCCCACCATCCACCCACACCTCCTGCTGACCCAAACCGAGAAGAACTTCTTCACCTCTTCTCCCCAAATCCCTCCCCTCTGGGGAAAAAAATTCATCGGATACTCTGCGTATAAATAGAAAATAATTACTAGTGAGGTAGTGATGTTCCTTCGCCTATTTTTGGTGGGTCTCTTTGTTCAGATTTTTTAGGCATGCACACGGAGCGCGTGCACACACACGCGCGCGCACACACAGGCCCCCGGCGGAGGGCGAAGAGGGCGGAGGGGGAGCGGAAACACGCGACTTCGTTAACCAGATTCAGAAAGGGGACAGTTAAAGCTTGCGCCCCGGCCATCAGCTGTTCGCAGGCGGCTAGTGGCTTCTTACACCCCACCAGCCCGACCCTCACCCCAAGCCCTCGCCTCTCTCCCGCGGCCGGGGGCTCAGTGCTCGTGGCTGCGTCCTCCGCCTCCAAAGTTACTGAGTTGTGCGAATCAATTTAGACACTTTTAAAAAAAGCAAAAGGCAAAAAGCTCCATTAATCCCCAAATGCCTTCTCCCATCTGCTGCGACTTGCCCGTGCTGGGACTTGCATAATGAATAAGGCAAACGGGAAAGTTGACGGATCAGGGTTGCTTAGAGGGTGAAGGCGCGCCGAGAGGGTCTCGGGCCACTGGAGGCCCTGCCAGCCAGGGCAAGGGGTGCAGCCGTGGCCGCTGTCCCGGGCAGGGAGAGGTGGTGGCCGTAGAAAGGGATGGGGCGGGGGCAGGGGGATTAAGGGACGCGGGCAGCAGAGGTCCCAATCCAGGGACCGTGAAGCTCTGGGAAAGCGAGGCGGCCGCTCCAAGCAAGGCTTTTGTTCTCGCCCTCCCCTCACTCCACCTCCTTCGCCTCATCTTCGCGAGTCGTACGAGTTGCAGGCGGCACTCACTCCTCCCTCCCTCACACACGCGCGCGCGGGCTCACACACGCCCCCCTTCCCTCTCGGGCTCGCCTGCCCCTGTTTACCCAGAAGCTAGCATGTGGAATCGAGGGGTGCCGTGGGCCCCCTCCCCAAAACCCAAGACTTGGTGACCACGGGCTCCCAGGTTGTGTGTCTCAAGTCCGCCTCAATCTTCCGGCAGGAGGGGGCGGCAAGGGGGCGAGCGGGCAGAGACCTAGACACACACACACACACACACACACACACAGATACACAGACACACTCAGACCCTTACTCCTGTGCTGAGCCCAGCGCCCCTTCTCCGTGCTCCAAGCCGAAGTTGGCTCCCCGGGTGACATCCCCCAGCGGAGAGGCTGGGATGCAGGAGAGGGGGGAGCGCCATTGCCTGGGGAAAGAGGAGAGGGGAGAGAAGGGAGAGAGAAGCCCGGAGGGGGGACGAAAGGGAGGCAGCCCACCTGGACATGTGCTCCCTTTGGGGCCGGTGCGCCTTCTCCAGCCCCAGCTTGGTGAAGATGCCCACAAGCACCATGACGGCCACCACCCCGCAGATGATGTAGACGATCAGGTTGGTCTTGTCCTTGGTGGGGTCGTGCAAGGGGTCGTCCTTGCGCGCAGGGGGCTTGCCGGTGTTGAGCCAGAGCGGCGTGTCGTAGTTGGTGCAGGTGCTTTGGTTCAGTCGCCGCTTCTTAAACGTGCAGCAGAACCGGAAGCCACAAGTCCCGCAGCAGAAGATGAAGTCGCCCGAGCTGCAGTTGAACGGCGGGTCCCACTGGCCCATGACATCGAAGTAGCCCCGGCAGAAGTCTGGCGTGGGCGCCCGGGTCGGGGGCGCGTCCGAAACCCCAGCGCCTTCGCCGGCCTCTCCCGAGGCGGCCCCGGAGCGGTTGCCCCCCGCCAGCACCAACACGCCGCCCAGTTGCGCCAGCTGCCCGTGACCCGCTCGCTCCTGCGCCCGGCACACGCGGGCGCACAGCTCGGTGAGGAAGCAGCCAAGGAGCAGCCGGAGGACGCGGCGCATCGTGTCTCCCAGCCCGGGCTCCGCCGCGCGGCCGCCGCTGGAGCCGCTGCAGCCGCCTCTCGAGGCGCGGCCGAAGCTGCCGAGGCTGCTGCCGGGGGCTGCGAGCCGCCGCGGGCCGCACATGCAGGGAGCGGCGCGGGGCGCTCGGTGGTCGGCGGCCACTGCGCTCGGCTCAGCCCGCGTTCGCCTCCAGCGCGCCGCGCGCCGAGGGGCCGGCCGGGGAGGAGCGCGCCGGGCCGGGCGGGGGGAGGAGGAGCGGGGGCAAGCGCGGGGTGCAGGTCCGGCCGGCCACCGGGGGAGGCGGGGGCGGGGAGCGGGTGACGGTGGGTCGGTCCGCGCCTCGCCCGGGCCTGCGGCTCCGGACTCGCCGCCCCGCGCCCGCTCGCGGTATCCCTCTCACCTCTCCGGCTTGCCAAGTGCGCTGGAAAGAGCGAAGCGACACTTGTGGAATGAAGGGAGGGCAGGAGGGAAGGGGGAGGGGAGGAGGGCGGGCAGAAGAGGCGCGGGGGGTGGGGGCGGGCGCGAGCTCCGGAGGGGCGGGGGCGCGGGGAGAGGTGACTCGGGCGGGCGGGAGCGAGTTGGGGGCGTGCAGAGCCGAGCCGGCTGGCGGGCTGGGAGGAGCGAGCTCGGCAGCCGCCGAGGCAGCAGGAGGAGCTCGGGTTTCCCGGCAGGTGGAGGGCAGCGGCGGGACCTCCCGCGCCCTCTCTGGGCGGGAGGCGCGGCACAGACCTGTCCAGAGCGCAGAGGCGACTCAGCCCGTGGCTTTTTGAGGGGCGCCAGCGCAGGAGCTGCGTCCGGAATCTGCCCGCCAGGGAAGGGTGGCTCGGAGAGGATGGGGACAGACTAGATGGCTTTCGCTCCGAGGCAGACTGGGTGCAGTCTGGTCAGAATCTCCCCTCCCGGGCGTGCGGGGCCGCCTTGCCCTTCCCCCGGCTGCGCCCTCCAGCCCTGCGCACAACCCGGATGGCCCAACTCTCTGGGCGGAGGCGAGGACCGAGGCTGAGCCGGGAAAGAGAGGTCACAAGCCCCTGGGCCGGGGGTAAGCAAACACCCCTGGGAGAGGGGCTTGGGATGAACTAGTCAAAGAGTCTCAGGGGGTAGGGAGGGGCAGCGGCAAGGCCAAGGCAATGGCATGTCCTGCAAGGTCCTTCCTTGGAACTACCCCAGGGCCCTGGACCTGCAGCTTTCTGTCCCTCTTCGCCCCCGCAGCGTTCCCCGCGCTCCACAGGAGGGCACACAGTGGCGGCGTCGCCTTTGCGCGCCCCGATCTGGCGCAGCGCAAGGCCTGGGCACCCAGCCTCTGTCACCCTCCCGGACCTGGGGCCCGCGCATCGGTCTGCGGAGCCAGCTAGCCCCTGTCCCCACGGACACCCCGCCTCCCCCGGACATCCTCACCGGGGGCTGCGGAGCTCGGCCTTGCTTCCTCAGCTTCCAGCCTGCAGTCTTCTCTCAGTGTTTCCAAATCTGCCCCCTCTCTCCTAGTGATTCCAGCTATCCACAGGCCCCCTCCCACTTCTTTCTCTCCTCTGCTTGAATTTGACTCCAGTAGCCCCCAGAACAAGATTTGCACCAAAGCTGCTACACCAAATTTAGATCTCCACACGCCCCGGCGTTTTGTTTTTAATTGCCTTAACTAAGTATACACTTGCAGTCCGCTAGGCGATTTGCAGAGAGAGGATGTTTCCACCAGCCTCCTCTCCATTTGACTGCAGTCAAGGGCTTTTCAGGGCATCTCCAAAGACCCCAGAAGTTGGGCCACCTGTGAAATTATATACTAGGGTCTCCATTGAAAAAGCGTGGGAGGATTTATTGAGACTCCATGGCAAGTTTTCTCCAAATGAGAGGGAGTTTCATCATCCCTGCTCTTCGAAGCAACATCACCTTAAGATGTTTAAAAAAAGATTTGCAAATACACACCTGAGCACACGGATAGGGCATATCCAGGAGTATTATATCCCGAGTCCACCTGGGGACGGTATGAGATTGGTTAATCCAAATTCATCAGCCTTATTATAGTAGGATCCCCAAAATAGAGCAGTATGGTAAGTCTGTGATGACTGGCAACCCACACCCACCACCACCTCGTGAGTCCTACAAACACAAGCTTCGGTGTGTGAGCGCTAATGACGGCTGACATTTATTCAGTGCTTGCAAGATACCCACTAAGCTTGCTGTTTCTAAAAGCACCTCCTCACAGAAGCTTAGAGCAGTGCCTAGAGTAGAGCAAACAATCTGGAAATACTTGCTGAACCGCTGAGTGACTGATCTCATGTCACTCCATGTCCCTTAGGCAATATTACCAGACCCACACATCAGAGGGAGAAACTGAGACCCAAAGCAGTTATGTTATACCAGCTGCCCATGGTGGCTCAGCTAATGAGCATGGGAAGTTGACATTTGACCCAAGAAAGCTGAGCCTGAGGCCTGTGTTCTAACCACTGCATAAAAGAGACCTGCGATCTCTCTAGCCACCTTATGTTATAGTATGTATTTATGGTTTTTGTCTGTCTCCCCACATTGAGATGTAAACTCTGAAATGAAAAGGGCTTTGACTTTCTGACTGTCCCTCAGCACCTAGAACTACTCTAAATATGATCAGCACTCAAAAAAAAATGTATGGCTATATTAATATCTTTTATGCAAGACTCTGTCTTAAACCAAAAAAGGCAAGGAATACCTAGGACACGGATGACAAAGTTTCTGCTGTCATGACATTCACGAAGGGGTTGGGAGACTTCTACATGCTAAATCAGAATTGGAAGGGGGTCTTCTAGCAGGTTTCCTATCCAGGAAGTGAAGGCTCAGAGAGGTTAAGGGCTGTGTGGGAGATGACATGGCGAGCAAACAGTAAAGCCAGGGCTGGTTACAGATGCCAGACTCCTAATCCAGGGCTCTACTGCCACCTCTGTCCCCACTCCACCCACCATGGTTCCTCCCAGCAAGCATCAGGGCAGAGGTTACCCAGGGACATGGCAGACCAGAGGGTCACAGACACCTTCCTGCAACGGTTGTGGGTTTTAAGGTACTTCTAAATTTGATTTTTAAAAAATACTTCAGAGAAAAGAAACAAAATCTGGACAGAAAAGTCCATTACAGAATCTGCCTCCAAGCTCTGTAAAATACTGCCTGTCACCAGGACATTTGACTCCTGTCCTCAGAAGAAACTCACTCTGGCTGCTGCTCCCGGCTTTAATTAACAGAGACTGCCCCCTGTTTGTGACAAGCAGAGTGCAGAGCTTGTGCTTTGCAAAGAGGCAGCTGGGATCCACCCTGCGTGGCTTATTAGCCAATGATTCTAAACCTTAAATCTCCTGTCCCCTTGAGCATTTCCCAAACCAAATTCCCTTCCTGCTCCTGCTTGCTGTAGCTGCTGCTGCTCCCTAGAATATTGCCCCAGCCTGTTTCCCAAGCCTTTGAAAAATATTAAAAAGAGGGAGGAATCATCTTGGTTCATTTTACTCTTCAAAGAAAAAGTCGATTTTCTGTAAGCGTGTCAAGTCAGTAAATAGAGTCACTATCTTCTAATCAGTATGGGGCTATTGGGAACATGCCCCTGTATGGAACATGTGACTGAGGAGGTATTTCTTTCAGGGCTCCTGGGGGTTGGGGGGTATATAAGCTACCTAATTGAAACACCTGGTAAGTTCATGGAAGATGAAAAATCGTACGAAATGCCCCTCCCACCACTACCAAAATGAACTATGCAAATGTGTTGAAATTAAAATGCAGCTCTTAATGAAAGTGCTTCCTGTGAAAGCGATGATGACATTATTATTTACAACACAGGCACTTTTAATATCTAAAGAAGAATTTCATTTGCTCTAGCCTTAATTATGTCAGACTGCAGTACACACTGCAAGAAGAATGCAATTGTACTCCCCAATAATTAGGGAAGGGAGTGATGTAACAGAGGATGTTTGTGTCCCAGACATTGCAACCAATGTCCATGAGCTGCTTGACAAATTAAATCATATGTGCTGAGGCCCTCACCCAAATGAATTGTTTATTAATCATCCACTCATCAGGTGGCTTTTAGGGTTTCAAAGAGGTTTCTAAGCAACTATTAGCCTTGAGAAAAAAGGAGATGAAACAGAAGCAGGATGCAGCTAGCACCTTGCCAGTTTCAAGCAACACGCTGATTTGATGCATTTTATTCTCTCATTTCGAAGAGACGAGGGAAGCCTTGTAGAAGAAGTGAAGTCAGTCTGAAGTATAGTTCTCTCAGCTTATGGACATTGGTTGCAGTGGTAGGGAAGATGATTTTTGGTGGTACCTCCATCAAAGATCTTTTTTTATATTATTAATAATAGTTTTATATTTATTTCGATGTGTATTCAAACGTAACGCATCGAACATGAATTCACAGGCATCGGTGTTGAAGGTGTAGTTTATTCTGTTAAGTGTATCATGTAAAGTCAATTTAAGAAAAATAAGTAGAGTATGTACAAATAATGAAATGGAAATAAAGGAATATGAAGTGTGTGACGTTAAAAACTGAAACTTAAGAGGCATGGGCTTTGGTTTCAGGCCAGAATTTTTCAACATCAGCACTATTGACATTTTAGAACAGATAAATCTGTATTGGGGGGGTGGTCTGCCCTGTGCATCGTGTCGTATATATAGCAGCATCCCTGGACTCTACCCACTAGATGCCAGTAGCACCCCTAGTTGTGACAACCAAAATTGTTGACAGACATTGCCAAATGTCCCCTAAGGGGCAAAATTAATTGAGAACCAGAGTCATGCCTATGTTTAAGTTCTGGCTCTTTCTCATAGGATGTCTATGACTGTGAATAAATCACTTAATCTCTCCAAGCTACAGTTTCCTCATCTATAAAATAGGAATAAGAATGAGGCCCCTCCCCAGGAATGTTACAGATGGTTGATACTTTGTATAACGAGCTTGGCACAGTGAATGGAACCTCAGCAGTGCCTAATAAATGGTCACTCATGACTGTTAACATGGAAGCCACAGAGTGTCAGGCACTGCATTGAGCCCTGGGAAGACAGATGACAGACAAGGTCCTTGCCCTCTAGGTTCTCAAAATCTTCAGGGGGAGATGGAGTACAGAGAGGGAAAGTTTCAAAGGCTTAGGACCTATGTAGTCCCCCAGGGCTCTGTGCTCCAAAGGGCCCCATGCTTCAGTGCTCTGCACTCAACAAAAATCATTTTGATTTTTGCACTGGGCACCACCAATTGTGTAGGTAGTCCTGTAAATAGGAGATACGACTCTAGCAGAAATAGGGGTTAAGCTTATTGGATGTTAGATGAGGATGTTTAGCTCCACCTGTACAGGAAAGGAAGGCTTCTCAGGGGTGGTGACATTTGGGCAGTCATAAGTTAAATGTATGTAGACATTTTCAGAAACACCACAGGAAGAATTTCGGTAGACACCCTTCAAAAGCAGTTCTCAAATGCTAGACCAATACCCATAAGTGTTGAAGCTTTCACTGATCCATAGAAAATTGAGAAAAAATAAGGCTGATGAAATGTGTTCAATAAACACCTCTTCTAGTTGTTGTACATTGTATTCATGTTACAATTCAAAAACTTTCTCAAGTAATGTTGGAGTTAGTGAATGTCAGTTTTGTGTTTATCAGTTGTGTGTGGGTGTGAGTGTCTGTGGTATTTAAGAAAAATCTGTCCAGGGAAAAATTAGCAAACTTGTTAATTGGGGTTAAATGACACCAATGTTTGGTCATTTTATTACAGGTGAAATCTGAGTCTGGGACCAATAATTTAAGAGATTCACAGTAGCTTTTGTTTACAAGTAAAATAGTAACTTGAAGCAATTATCTAAATAATTTAATTCCCTCCAACTGTGCTGTGAAACCAAAATAAGTTTGGGATCATGCACTTTCCAGCTAGTTACATTAATTTAAAAAACCCAGTGTATCCCCAGGAATCAGCCGAGAACTAGATGAAAACCCCACAGCTGTTTACTCCCGAGACCTCTGTCTCTCCGCTCAAACTCCTACAAATACAGAATGTATCAGTAAGTTTTTGCCATGTAACATATCACCCCAAAACTTAGTGGCTTAAAACAACAGTATGTACTTAATCAATAGTTCAGTGAGTTGGTAACTTAGGTTGGTCTCAGCTGAGTGATTCTTGTGATCTTGGCTTGGCTTGCTCATACATTTGGAGAAGATAGGAGATTAAGGCAGAGAAGTAGCCACAGTCCAGATCAAGCAGAGTTTTGCAGAGGTTTGAGTTTTAACCTTACGGCACTTGGGAGGCATGGAAGTCGACATGATTTGCATTTTTTTTTAAAGGACAACTCTGGGTGCTCTGTGGAGAACAGATCAGGGGAAGCAGTGCTGGAGGTAGAAGGCTGTCAGTCACTTTATCGCAGGAGAAAAGTAAGAAGGCAATCATTCGAGTCATGGCAGAGGACTAATTCAATAAGTAGGTAGACTCAGCAGGACTTGATGATGGACTTCCTGGGCTCCAATTATTGACCAAGGGTGTCCACTCCATCAGCAACATCAGCTGTCCCAGCTCTGATGGTCAGTGGTACCTTCAGAGGCCATAACCAACTTAGCCAGGAAAACGGCAAAATAGGGAGATTTGAAGGTATAGGGAATGTGCCTGTGAAATGCAGGTGCTACACCCTGGATGTTATTGTCCAAATCCTGCGGCTTACCAGGACCACCATGCCCTTCGGAACTTGAGCAAAACTCATCCAAACCCCATTCCCATGTAATGGGAAACCCAGCATTAACCGCCCCCGCCCCTACCCCACTCTATGATCAAGGGATTTATATTTTTTCCTATATTTCTCTTCTGGCTCTGATTTCCTACTTCTGCTCCTATAGTTATAAAGATGTGCTCTCCATAGAGGCACCCAACTCATGGGGGAGCTGGGGCTGAAATCCAGCCTGCACTCTTCCGGCCACATTGTGCATCCTTGGTGTATATAAGAAAATGATTAGATGCTTGGCATGGCCAGACCCTGGGGCATTTGAGCAGAAAAGATTGGAGATGAAGGTCAAGTAGGAGGTCAGATTAAAGAATTTAAATGCTTTGCTAAGGAGCTCAGACTATCTATCACCTGTAGTTGATGGTACCTCATCAGAAAAATGTTAAGAGGGACAAGTTCAGATTTACAGCTTACGTAGGTCACTTTGTGGGCCAATCAGGTACTCATCGTCCATCGGAGACTGGGAGAAAGCCAACCAGTCTGAGCTGAGACCTACACTCTGGAGTCCTGTGGGGTGTTCCTCCTTCCTCCACGTGCAGAGAGGAGCAAAAAGAGTTGGGAAACAGAAAGGGAAAATTAGTCTGATTCCAGAGAGAAGCAGAAATGAGACAAAAAGAGACTTGACTACATTGTTGGTGGCTTTTGGGTTCCTGAGATTTGGAGATTCTGTGTGATACTCCTGGATCCTCTTACCTTCCTCCCTTTTTGCCTACATCAGTTTAAGTTGATTCCTGTTACAATGGAAAGAACCTTGACCGAGATATTGTCTCCAGTTTCTCTATTCAGATTTCAGTCACGTCACCACCACATGTTACATTTTGTTTGTCTCGTCTCTGATCCCATGATTTGGCGGGAAACCACCTACATGTGCATCGGTGAGAACTTGGAGTACTAAGCAGTACTGCCTTACTGATCCCCAGGTTATATATATGACGCATATTTATATAGGGACAGATCTATATGATCAGAGTATAGCAAAAAAGGCAGAAACAATAGCACACACACGCTTAGACTCTACAGACTATCTCTGTAAAGATACAGATGCAGTGACAGCCTCTAGAGGCAGGAACCAGAGTGAGAGGGAGAAATACTTGTCCCTGTATACTTTTATATACTGTATTTTTAAAAAAACAGCTGTGTGCCTTAACTTTTCAAGAAAATAAACTGATTAAAGAGTTTTTTAAAGGAAGGAAAAAAGAAGGAATGGATGTAAATGAGGTAAATGAAAAGAAAGAAGAAGACGAGAAAGATCTTCAAACAGCGTGGATTAACAACCACTGAGTTCCGTTCCCAACTTCGCCATTGACAGGTCCTTGACCTTGGCCAAATCGCTTCCCTGCTCTGGGCCTCAGTTTTTTTAATCTGGAAAATAGGTCAGCAGAGTTACATGATCTTTAAGGTCCCCACTCGAAAAGTTATCTGCAACATTCACTGACAGAACTAATTGCTTGGGTAGAACTTTCTTTCAAATTAAAGCAGTAATTGTCTTGGCTTCCCACAGCAGCATATGATGTTATCATCATAATATGAAATGGCTCTTCCTTTATTAGAGTCATCTTTGGGACCTGGTGCCTTATAGGACATAAAAATGAATCATAAATATTTCTAAATCATGTACAATAAAGATGATTTTTTTTAATGAGTCACATTTGAGTGCCTGACCCAGTTTTTAACCTCCTCTCTGAGAAAAGGCTCTGCTCCCCCTGACCTTTGCCCAGCTCTCAGCTCCTGTGGCCTCCGCCCAGAGATGACAAACACTGAGCCAGAAGGAGCCAATCAATCATAATGCTGCCCGACAGCCAGTTAGAGTCCCCTCAAGAGACTGAGCTAAGAAATAATGAGATTGGGATAGGGTGGAGATGAAGAATCAACTTACATTAATATTAGAAGCCAGAATGAAAGACACATGAGAACAGGGCCTGTATTTAGTGGCAGCTTTGTTCACTGATAGATGCCCAGTGCCTGCCACCATTTCTGTCACATAGTAGGTGCACAATAAATGTTAGCAGGGAAAAAAAAATGATCACTAGAGGGAAGGCCCATAAACTCTCACTGCCCCAGATCCCTGGGACCACCCCAGCTCCTTCCCTTTCAGAGAACTACATTTCCAGCCTGTCTTTGGATTTTGTGGGATTGTTATCTTTCTTTAAAATTCCACTTATGTCTAAGATAATTTAAATAGATCTGGGTTTCTTTCATCCCAGAAAACCCAAAGATGGGTGTATTTTTATAGAAATATTAATCAATTTTTCCCTGAGATTACTTTCTTTTAATTAAATACTATCAAAATTCATAGTAACACATTCTACGATTCGACTCAATTCAGGAAACACTTCCTGAGCTAGAAACTGGGAGAATTGAACGATGACTAGGGAAGCTTGCACTCAGGTAGAGAAAGACACGGTTAAGTCATTCTGAAAGGGAATTGTCTGAGAAAAGGGGTTTAAACAATGCACTATGGGTATGAATGGGGAAAAAAAAACAGAGAAGGCTTCATAGAGGAGGGGACCAGCCCTTGGAGGGCTGTGAAGAATGAGTAGGATGTCCCAAGAAAGGGTGTTCTGGGCAAGAAGAACATTTTAAATGAAGGCATGGAGCTAAGGGGTGTTGGTAGGCAGTGCAGCTGAAGGAAGGACTATATGGTAGAATGTAGTGAAAGACTAGATTGGAAGAGTAGGATGGGAATATAAGAGTGACTCATACTGTCTTTTACCAAGATCCTATTTCGGTGTTTTAGATTATTCAGGTCAATGGAGATTCTTTTTTTAAATTTTAATTGATATATAACAGTCATACATATTTGGGGGGTCCATGTGATACTTTGATACATGTATGCAATGTGAGATGCCAATAGGGATCCCTAAAAAAAGAGTGGCACATTGGGCAAGTGCAGACAGGAATACCCGAAGTCTTAGAAACTCTACAACACAGAATAAGAAAGATGATCAGACCTCTGGTCTCAGTGATGGTGGCCTATTTTATTCAATATGTGTGCTGTTCCTTCTCAAAGTGTCCAATAAGCCCTGGATGCTCATGTACCTACCACCATATGAAAGTGGCTAAAGATAACTGTGTCTTGGGGGTGATAAAAATGTTTTGGAATAGATAGTATGATGGTTGCACAACACTGTGAATGTCCTACAGGCCAATTGATTGTGCAGTTTAAAATGACTGGGCACGTTAACAGAATGAAGGACAAAAAGCACAGGATCATCTCAATAGCTGCAGGAAAAAAACACATAACAAAATTCACCATCCTCTCATGATAAACGTCCTCAACAAATTAGAAGGAACGTACCTCAACGCAATAAAGCCCACAGTTAACATCATACTCGGTAGAGAAAAGTTGAAAGCTGTTCTAAGCCTGGGAACAAAACAAGGGTGCCCACTCTCACCACTTGTGTTCAACATAGTACTGGAAGTCCTCGCCAGAGCAGTTAGTCAAGAGAAAGCAATAAAAGACATCCAAATTAGAAAGGAAGAAGTAAAATTGTTCCTGTTTGAAAATAACATGATCTTATATAGAGAGACCCCTATAGACTCTGCCAAAAAGCTGTTATGACTAATGAACCAGTTCAGTAAAGTTGCAGGATATAAAACTGATACACAAAAAAATCAGTAGCAATTTCTATACAACAATGAACTACCTAAAAAAGAAATCAAGAAAACAATGTGGTTTATAATAGTTACCCAAAAAATACTTATAAATTTAACTAAAAAGGTGAAAGACCTGCATGCTGAAAAATATAAAACATTGATGAAATAAACTAAGGAAGACACAAATAAATGGAAAAATACCACATGTACATGTGCCCAGGCTGGTCTTAAACTCCTGATTTCAATTGATCCTCCTGCCTCAGCCTCCCAAAACGTAAGGGTTACAGGCGTGCACCACCGCACCCGGCCTGGACTTCATCTTTTAAAATGTTTAATGCATGAATGAACCTTGGAATTAACAGTCCTCCTTTAAGGAGTCAGTCCACACTTGTGCACAAGATACTTGTATCATTGTCTACAAGACTGTTGACAGACGAGTTTGTTGTAACATGTAATAGTGAAACATTGGTAACATCCTAAATTGGAGACTGATAAATAAATAGGATAAGCCACTAGAATGTGGTTGCCTCTAGACAGTGCTACTTAAGACATTTTTCCATTTTACTTCTTCTTTTCTTATCTGATTTATTCTGGCGTGTCTTACTTTTGTAATTTTAACAAGTCCCCAATATTCTTTAATCAAACACAGCTTTATTGAGTCTCATGGAAATTATGCATATTCTTCGACTTAAATTATTCACTTTGTTGAACAGAACAATATTAATAAAAATAACTATGCCTATTTTTTGTACATATGGGGAATGGAAAATACTAAGAGCTGGGCGTGTCTGAGATATGGCAACACAGAGGATACTTACTAATTTTTCGTTCTGAGATTAGATCAGGGTCCTATCATAAAACAAATGTCTGTCATCTATTAGTTGACCATCAATGAATTCATAAAAATGTATAAAAATTAATAAAGATTTGTCAAGTCAGCAACAAAATCAGTGTTATTGAACCAGACACTGTCAATGCTCTACCCGGGTCCCCTCAGATTCCTTTGACCATGTCTTGTGTCCCTTGCCCACTTTGATAGGCTTTTGTTTCTATCATCACACATAAGTAAGGCTTTAGAGGAAGAGAACTTGTTTCAGGCCACTGAAGCAAATTTTCTTAGATGCCCTGTAAGTCAGAGTACTAGAAATTACATCCCTGGGGGCCCAGGGCGGGGGAGGCTGGCCATTGACTTATGGATGCAGGGCTATGAAATTCCAGCCCTCTTGCCTCAAGCCAGAACAATCTCTAAGGTGTAGCTTACACGCCAGCGTCCCCTGCAGGATCAGGCTGGAGGAACTGTGGAACTTTGCCTAAAATTCGACCTTTGCTTGGTTTCTTGTCTTTCCTGTATGAGTTTCTCCTGCAAGTACTTTCTTGCTAAATCAAGTGCACGTGAATCCTCATAGCACGGCCACCGTCTAAAGAAATCCATCTTAGACAATGATTCTTGTATGCTTAAACTCAAAACCAGAAACAAAAAGCACATACATCATCGATCCAAGACCAGCTATAGAAAGGTCCTGCTCCAAGTTGTCACAAAACAGGATAAAGCCAATCATGGCTGATGTCGTGACAGTTTCCTGCAGCTTCAACTAAAGTGTTTAATACTCAGAATCTGTAACTTGCTCGTGATTATGTCTATTGAAAGATGCATTATCTTCTCTTGTCCACATGTATAAGACCAGTAGGTTTCATTGAAGAGATTAAGTTCTCTTAGTTACATTTACCCTTGGAATTATTAACAGCTGGAAAGGACAGTCAATGAAAACATTGTGTATTCTTTTATTACTTACAGCTATCTGCCCTTGTGAAGAGTGTACTTTGATCCAAAATAATTTCACAAATCTGAAGAGAGATACCATATTCTTTCTCAGGACCTCACAGGGTTGTTCCAGGGGTTAAATGAGGTAAGTACATAACCCAGCCCAGCAGTGTGGCTCGGAGTCTGCACACAAGCAGTTAGTCACCTCCCTTCATTCTGAAGCTTTGGCCCATGAGAATATTCTAATTCCCTGATTGTCAAAGGGTGACCTTATATCAGAATCACCTGGAGTGCTTAATGAATGAAGATTCCTGGGCCCCATCCTTCTGAAACAGAATTTCTTGGAAAGACACAAAAAGCCGTTTTAATGCCCTCTGTTTGAATTTTATAGATCCTAAAGTTTAAAAAAATCACCATGTAAATGAGTGCGATGCGCACCATCTGGGGGACGGACACGCTTGAAGCTCTGACTCCGGGGGGCGGGGAGGGGAGAAAAAGCAACGCAGGTAACCTAAACATTTGTACCCCCATAATATGCAGAAATAAAAAAAGAGGAAGAAGAAAATTCAACGACTTGAACACTTACAAAAAAAATCACCATGTATAATCCAGTGATTTCAAGGAGGATGACTGTGAGAATATGAGTGTGTTCATAAGTACTGTTTTGTTCTAAGATGTCAGAAACTCAAGTGAAACTAACTTAAGCTAAAGGAATTTAAAAAAAAAATCAGGAGGACTTATCAGTTCACAAAACTAAAAAGCCCAAGGTTAGGTTTAGACTCAAATGCTGCCTTCGGGACTCTGTCTCTGCTGGCCATCTCCTGGCGCTCTTCCATCCCAGTTAGCTTCATCCATGGGCTCCCTCTCGTGACAAACTGAGAGTCACCAGGAACTCTGTTCTTACCTTGTCTTTACGTCAGTCATCTTCAAAGACTGGAGCACATCTCTTTCCTGGTATTTTCAGCAACAGTTGGTGAGGAGATCTATGATTGGTCCCGCTTGGGTCACATGCCCATCTCTGAACCAATCGCTAAGCAGAAGAATATAGCTCTCTGATGGGTAAGACTTGAGTCCTGTGTCCAGGCCCGTGGTAGAGATCAGTGTTAACCCCACCTAAATCAGGCAAAACGAGTTTCCCCAAGAAATAAGTGTCCTGTCGCCAGCAGAAGAGGGGAGGATGTTAAGTAGACAAGAGAACATGATGTTCACACTAGCACCAGAATGTTCTTAAAAAGCTCTGCAAATGACTCCCTCATTGTCCACATTTGAGGACCAGAGTCTGCTTGGTCTCGGGAGTCAGCGGGAAAATGACCTTGACCAATAGTGAGGGAATGTCGTTTTGTCTTTCAATGCTAACATAGCTAGACTTGTGAATGTGCGTCTGTGTGAGTATCTGACTTTAAGGTGGTGGCCTTTTTATTTCTGGCAATGAACAAGAGTGGTTATGGTAAACCCCAGGGACGCGTTTATCTTAAACCGACTCAGTAAGTCCCCAAATCACCGATCTGTCCTCACCAGAGAGTGTAAGTCTTGCCTCTCTCTCCTCGTCTAGGGAGAAGTGGAAATGACAGAACAGGACGAGAGTCTGGGTCCCTTTGGTTCAGCTGGGGGTTCATCTTCTGTAAACCGTGTTGGCCAGAGAATGCAAGCCTGCATTGTCACCACTTAACACACAGCAAAAAGGGTGGCATTAGAAGGAACTTCTGCAAAACATGTCTGCTTGTCCTCCGGGGAGACATCAGGTTCGCGTAACGTCTAGCAAGCGGATGTGCTGGCAGGAGAAGGGGCCAAATGGCAGACTTGTTGAAACGGGGAAAACCAGTTGTAATACAGATGATTTCGTGATGGAAAAGTATCGTACTTCTGTTGGTGCAGTTAGCTTTCTCCCTTGATAGTTGTCTACAGAGGAGAATATTTTTCTTGAACTGAAAAAAAAAATCCAGTCCATCGATATGTGCTTGTTTATATCAAAAGATACTGGGGAGGGTGGGAAGGAATAAAAGCTCATGAAAAAAGCTCAGTGTCACTCCGCACAACTAGCTTGCCCAGAACTGTAACACTCCTACCACTAGGGGCAAAAAATTGGGGTGAGACCCAAAAGGACTTGGAGTCTAATTTGAAAAGTACATCAAGATGTTGGGAGAAGACGTGGGGAAAGTTGCTGAGAGAAGGTCCTGGTTGTGTCTTTTGTGGCCAGTTTGCTTGCATCAGCATGTCATATGTAGAAAGGAAAACACCATCTCAGTTTAATAACACACTTAACTGCCCACACATACACAGGAGATCATGAAGTTTGCCAATGGAAAAAAAAAATCGAATCTCAAGTGCAGGTACAGCCAGCCAATTTTCTTAGACCGGATAGCTAGAAGAAATCTGTAGTTCTTCACACAGTATCTGAAGCATTAAAAAATAAGTGTTGCAGGGAGGATAACAATGATTTGGATACCAAAACCACACTTCAGGGAGGGAGAGGGGCAGAGGAAGACATTTAAAGGAGAACAACTGAGCATCTTATTGGAAAGTACCCCCACCAGCACACACGCACATCTTTCATCCACCTGTCAGCAAACTGGCCTCTTTACTGGTGATTTTATGGATTTCATCTTGTGCAATATTTAAACCTTCACCAGATGGTATTATTATTCTGACTCACTTTGTTTGCCCTTAGTGCTTTTTAAAGTACCCCATTCCATGTGAGAATGTTCTTCCTCTCTCTTATGAATAGCATCAGATGTTCTTTTAATCATTTATTTAAAAGATATCTATTAGGGCGTCTACTATATGCATACACTAGACTGAGCACTGAAAATAAAACAATGCAAAACACAGACAAAGAATTCCTCTTCTCCTGGAGCTTACATTCTAGAGCTACACCATCCAACATGGTACCCAGGAGCCACATGAGCTACTGAGAACTTGGAAAGTGGCTTATCCAAGTTGAGATGTGCAGTCATTGTGACATACACACAGGGTTTTAAAGACTCATCACTGAAAAGGGAATGCAAAGTATGCCTATTTTAAAATATTGATCACATATTGAAATAATATTTTGGATAGTAAAACATGTTATTAAAATTAATTTCACCCGTTTCTTTTTACTTAGTGTAGCTACTAGAAAATTGAAATGTGTGTGGCTCACATTTCATTTCTATTAAACAAGGGCTGTTCTAGGGCAGTGGTTCTCGTGTGGGGGTGATTTTGCGTTCTCGCTCAGGGGAAACTGGGCAACTACAAACTAACCTTCCTTTTGTAACTCTGACATCTACCATTATTGGAAGTTTAAATTTGTAGATCCAATCTTTGAGAGGTCCTTAGGCACCATACCTGGAATTCATGAAGCTGACTCCCAGTGGTGGCTAAATTTCTTTAGGCTTGGGTCATTTTATGGAGCCTACAGTTCTCCTTAGGGTGTGTGTGTGTGTGTGTGTGTGTGTGTGTGTGTGTGTGTTGAACAAATCTGCTTAAGGAAGAAAGTATGGCAGCAAAATAAATCCCTGATTATAATTGAATGTGATACATAATTTTGAGGAAGATTTAAAGATAAAAAAAAGGCCTTAGCATGTTGTGGAATTTTCCTCCTCTAACTCTTTCCTGTTACTATCTTTATTTAACTCAATATGATCAAAATTTCTTTTCTAACATTAAAAAAAATATTTTATTAGGAAATATGGGTACATGAGAAAAGAGCAAAAATGTACATTTCCTACTTAACAGATAATTAGAAAGCGAGTATTCAGGTCAAGAATAGAACATCCTCAGTGCCCCAGGGGTCCCCAGGGTTATTACCCCATTGGGACGCCCCACCTCCCCCTAGGCTTTCGAGATAACTCTTCCTTGCCTGCCTCTACAGTTTTACAGCCTATAGATACATCCCTAAATAATATAGTTTAGTTTTGCCTACTTTTGAGCCTTTTGTAAATGTACTGATACTACATGCATGCTTTTGAATCTTGCTTCTTTTGCTCAATATCATGTTCTTTAAATTCATTCGAGTAGTTGCATGTAGCTCTACCATGTCTATTTTCACTGCTGTGTAGTATTCTATTGAATACTATATTCTGCATGAATATACTATGTATTTGTGCAGTTTTCACTTTCGGGCTATCTTGAACAATGTTCTTAGGAACATGCTAAGACGTGAATGTTGAACTCATGTGCACAGGTTTCTTCAAGGTGGGGCCTCACCAACTTTAATTCAAAAACGTCTGCAGAATCTGACACTGCATCTATGTCTGAGCTGAATAAAATCAACTCGTCTCAATCTGTTACAGCCCTAAAGCTTCCAGCATGCGCTGAAAAGTCCCTTCTAGCTCCAAGTTTTTAGCATTCAGTGCTATTTGAGACCAAAGCCTTAGGGACGATCTTAACTTTTCTCTTTCCCATCTCTTTGCATGAAGGAGGAAAGGGACTTCTTGATTCATGGCTATTCTTGCATTTCCTTTGCATTGCTCACCAAGGTAATTTAGCTAAAAAGGAAATATGACCCACATTTAAAACCCTTTGCTGGCTCCCTGTTACCCTCAGGATAAAGTTCCAAATCCTTAACATAGCATCAGAGTCCTCTGTGAGCTCCCCGTCTGCTCACCAGCCACACAGAGCCCTGCATTTACTGTTTCCAGCAATACCAAAGAGCCTGGAGTTCTCCCTGTACCCCACGGTTCTGTTTCTCTGGAAAACCTGGACCAATACACTCGGTAAATGCCAAATAAATATTTATTGAACTCAACTGAAATTGACACTTGAATTTGGCTTAGACTAGAAGAGCCACACAGAATAATGTTGGGGGTGCCACGCACTATGTTACAAATGACTGTGTTGTCAACGGCACCTCCTAGGGTTATGCAACGTGGAAGCCCTACTAACCTCCCCCTCCCATTCCTCTTGCTCTTGTTGTCTAATCAAGAAAAATGTTTCTCCATGTTACCGGCTTCTCCCCCTATCTCTGAAATCTAGAGTTGCTACCTAAAGTTAATTAGACTCAAACACTTTAGAACCACCTAATACCGCTCTGGTGAGTAACTACATCCTTAAATGACTACTTCCTTCTTAATTCAGATAGACCCTCAGCTAATAACATGTATTTTCAACAGAATACAGCTTGGTATTTATATAGATACACAGTTTATACTTAATAATGGAGAATCTTACTGTCCCTAAGGATCATCTTTCAACATAGAGTCCTCCACGTAAAGTATAGGATATTAGATTAAAACTTAACTAGCTGAACAGATATGTACCAGAACGTTCTCTTTTCAAATATTTGCTATGTTTAATTTTGCCTTCGTGTACTTCTGTCTTAAAAGTCAAAAGCAGGGCATGAACTCCAGTCAGCTAAAGATTTTAGCTGCTTCGGCACATAAAACAAGAGATTTTATAATAGTTTTCGGAGAAAAGTATGGGAAAGAGAAGTCATCATATGCGTGGGATGTTCTTCCTGCTCTCGCTCCTCTCATGGCTGTGGCAGACATCATTAATTGATCCCAGCACTCATTTCCCCTGAAGCTGGCAGAGCCTCAAAATCCTTTTCAAGATTACACTCCAAGCCAAATTGATCCAAGAGGCAAAGCACATTTGCCATTTGAGATTGAAAATGTGCCAAGAAAATTTCAGGCAAAGGTTCCTGTCTTATTTTTCTAAATTGGATGAGAATATAGTCTAGTTGGTACATTGGGCTGGCCCTCATTACTGAATGTCAGTGTGAAACTGAAATGTCTTCCTTCCAGATCAGGACTGACTTCCCCCTGAAGGTCTTCCTGGTTTCGTCAGCCTACACTGACTTTTCTCTTCTCTGATGGATTGTTAATGGTCTTTTAGAATTCATGCCTGGTGGCTTAGTGTCCAATTAGATTGTTAAGTTCCTTGGTAGCAGGAGCAAAGTCTTAACTGGCGGTGAACATACAAATGATGAGCACATAATAGATGCTCACTTAAGTGTTTCCCCTTTTGATTGGTGACATAGAAAAAGAGGACAGCAGAAAGAGAAGGGTCTTACCCTCTCAACGAACTTCAGGGAAAAAAGATATAAATAAAAACTTTAGGTGAGAGAATAAACTAAAACAACAGCAAAATACTTTCCCTACCCTTTCCAGTTTAATATCTTCAAACCATTTACAGTCAAACAGTGGAGGGAAACACTTAGGTTCAGGGACCACACTACCCAAAAGTCAAAAGACATTTACTGGGTTTAATAATTTAATATTTCAAGTAACCTTTCCACACCTCGTATCCAACAAGATGATGAATGCTGACTCTTTGTAATGCTCTGCATTTAAATTCTGCTATCGTCTTTCCCTGGAACACTCCCTTCTGCTGATGAAATGACTTGCTCTGCCTAAGGTTTGCTTGTTCACTCAGGTGGTTCCCTCTACCTGAATTTTTTTTTCTTTTTTATTCTGTTTCCACATGTCCCAATCTTGCCTGATCTGCAAAGTCAACTCAAGAACTGCCTCTCCCATAAAACCTCTCTTGACTCATGGGATTGTAACACTCCCACTCTGCATGTCAGCCACACAATTTTTTGTATCACACTTAATGTTTGGATCTCACAACATGCAAGATCATGAGCTTGAGGGTCTTTCAGACACCCAAGTCAGAATCCTGGGTCTGCCATTTGCCGCTAACGTGACCTCGGGCAAAGCTCTTATCTTCTCTAGGCCTCCGTTTCCTCATCTGTAAAATGGACATAAAATAGCACCTACCTCAGAGTTTTTAATGAGGACTAAGTCAAACAATGAATGCAAAACACTTCATAGCCACATACACAGAAAGCACTTATTTAAATGTTAGTTATCATTATTGTCACATAATCCAATATTGGTTTATCACTTTTAATACCTAGCCTCATACATTACAGATTTTTAAATTTAAGAATATGTTGTCTCACTCTATAAAAAAAGACACCTGCACTTGAATGTTTATAACAGCACAATTCACAATTGCAAAGATGTGGAAACAACCCAAGTGCCCATCGATGCATGAGTAGATTAATTAAATGTGTTTGTATACCATGGAGTACTATTCAGCTATAAGAAACAATGGTCATATAGCATGTCTTGTATTTTCCTGGATAGAGCTGGAACCCATTTTACTAAGTGAAGTATCACAAGAATGGAAAAATAAGCACCACATGTACTCACCATCAAATTGGCATTAACTGATCAGCACCTAAGTGGACATATAGGAATAACATTTATCAGGCATCGGACAGATGGGAGGGGGGAGGAGGGGATGGGTATATACATACATAATGAGTGCAATGTGCACCATCTGTGGAATGGACATGCTTGAAGCTCTGTCGCCGAGGAGGAAGGGGGGAAAGGCGATGAACATAACCTAAACATTTGTACCCCCATAACATGCTGAAATAAAAAAATAAAAACAAACAAAAAAATAAATAAATAAAAGCAATAAATAAATAAATTAAAAAAGAATATGTTGTCTTTCCTAAAGAACTTTAAGCATCTCAGTGGCATTGGTGAGTTGATCTTCTACACGTGTATCAGTTAGGTAACAAGCCATCCCAAGATTCAGTGGCTTACAACAACACTAATTATTAAGTTTAGTCGTTCTTAAACTTTGGCATGCATAAGAATCACCTGGAGGTCACTCAGGCCCACTCCTAGAGTTTATGATTCAGTAGTTCTAAGGTAAGCTTGCAAATGTGCATTTCTAACAGTTTTACAGGTGAAGCTGATGCTGCTGGGCTGGGGATACACTTTGAGAATCACTGACTTGACTCATGATCATGTGGGCTGTGCTCAGCTGGGCTATTCTTCTGGTCTCAGCTGGGCTCCCATGCATCTATGGTCAGCGGCTGGTCAGCCACAAGGCTGTTTCTAGGAGTTGGCCATGTGCCGGCTAAGGTGGCATTTGTGACTGGGCCATATGTCTCTCATTGCTTGACTGATCAACTCAGGATTGCTCACATGGTGATTGAAAGGTTCCAAGAGAGAGCAGAAACTGTACAGCTTCCTGAGGTCTAGACTGGCACTCTGCCACTTTTGCCCATTCTAATGCACAAAGTGTGTCACAAGTCCAGTCCAGACTCGAGAGGTGGGGGTACAGACTCTACCTCCTTATGAGAGAAGCTGCAAAGCCACATGCCAAAGGGGCGTGGCTAAAGAGAAGGGAGTAGTCTGTGGCCGTGTGTACAGTCTACCACATCACTGCTGATCCTAATACCTAACTGATGCACAGGACATACTTGTGGGATAAGTGATTCTCTTAGCAACTGGGTTTTCAAATTTTGCAAATGATATCAAGTCACTTGTGCATTACAATCTAGCATTGCATGCACAGGAGACTGTTAATGAGTAGTAAATGTCCCACTCTCTGGCTGTGTGATCTTCTCCCTTGAGTGTCAGGGCTTTCAAGTATAAAATGAGGATTATAATTCTCATCTCACAGAGTTGTGGTAAGAATTAAATTTAAAAAGCCATACAACACGGAAGTTTTAGAATTTTCTGAGCAACTTAACCTCTCTACACATCAGTTTCTTCGTCTGAAAAATGAACACAAATCATCCCCATCTTATGAGGCTTTTGGGGAGGATCAAATGAGATGTGTGTGCAAAGTGCTTGCATTTTCAAGTGCTCACAATTACTACTAATGGGAATCCCATTGCCTAGCACAGTGCTGGGCCCAGCACAGCACTCTGGCTATAGAAATCCCACCTTCTGTTCAGTTTGGCACTAAAAGAGCTGTGATAAAATGCCAGAGATCAAGAACTCCAGGTGCATAGGTGCTGTCCAAGGTGCTAGGCTTTGAAACTCCATACCTGAAGAAGCCACCAGCAGCCCAGCCTGATAACATGTAGGGTCTCATGGTTTTTGCTGGTTGGACGCCTCTGCCTATTTCTCTCATACATCTAGCCCACAGACCCACTGCCTCCACTTACAAAGTGAAAGTAGGTCACTGCAATATTTCAGATTTTGGAGGTAGGAGAGATACAGAAAAAAGGGATGGAGGAGGTGGAGCCAATAGCCAATGATGAGAGTGGAGAGCCAGGGAATTCATAAAGCTTTTGTGACTTCCTAGAGAGGGAAGGGAGGGAGGGAGGAGAAATGGGAGAAAAAGAGGGAGAAAGGAAAGGAGAAAAGAAGGAAGGGAGACAGGACAGGAGAAAGGAAAGATGGAGAAAGGGTGAGAGGAAGCCTGGCAGGCAGACAGCTGATCCACTCTAATGGGCAGTCACCTGCAGCCCCTGAGACCAGAGGCCTGAGATGCTAAGTGAGCAGTCTTGCCTGCTGCCCATCTAATTGCCCAGGGAAACCACAGTGACTGAGAAGGCCACATGTTCTGCTAAAGCTTTCAGAGTGGTCCCTGGGGCTTCCCTCTCCCTAAGTGACTCCCATTTAGGGCGGTGTTAATGGGTCCCCTGCCAAGAAGCCCTTGTCGGACTGTGCGGTTAAAAGTGCTTTATTCAAATAATCACCATCAGAAACAGAGAGGCTCTGAGCCCGGAAGGGGAACTCTAGCTGTGGCTCCAGGCAGGCCTGGGGCAAAGCAGCCTCTCAGCCTGCCACCTCGACTCTTCGCACCCTCCTTTCTCCAGGAGGACAGCAGTGCTTTGCAGACGCAGGGGTGTGCTGTGAATATGCTCACATGGGGGCAGGGAGCTTAGTGCACACCCAGGATCAGATTTCAGATCAGGTCTATGATAGCAGGAGGACACGAGAAAATTTAAGGAATCTGGAATTTTCCCCCAGGGAGGCTGGAGGCTGTTCTCTCACTAGACATGTAGTATTGTTCACTTGCTAGGTACCAGGTGCTGGGAATGCTGGGATGAGTAAAACGGGCCAGGCCCACTCTTGGGGAGCTGAGGTTCTAAGGGGAGAGACAAGGGCTAAGTCACCCAGGGAATCATTACAGTGATTTCAGAGAGTGAAGGAAATAAATAAAATGATATACCAGCAACTGTCCCACAGTGGGGTCCACAGGGAAAAGCAACATGAGATGGGGTGGTCAGGGAAGACCTCTCTCGGGAAATGATATTTGAGCTAAAATCTAAACATTATGAGAAAGCAAAGAGTATCCCACATGCAGGGAAGAACCGCAAAGGCCCTGAGTTTGGAACCAGCTTAGCACGTTAGAAGAACAGACAGAAGGTTGATGTGATGAGAGCTTAGTGAGTTAACAGGAGGCAAAATCAGAGAGGTAGGTCACTGCATGACCAGCCTCCAAGGTGACCCCCAGTGACCTCTGCCCCCTGGTATTCACACCCTTGTATAAACAATGAACAGGGCTGACCTGGGTAACCAGTAAGATCTTGGGGAAATGATAGTGTGTGACTTCTGAGACTGGGTCACAGGAAAGCATTGCAGGTCTGCTTTGCTCTCTTGCAGACATGAGGGCAGTCCAGCAGTCCTATGGGAAGGTCTACATGGTAAGGAGCTGAGGCCTCCTGCCAACAGCCAGCACCAACCTGACAGCCTTGTGAGCAAGCTGCATGGAAGTGGGTCCTCCAGCCCCCGTCAAGCCCTCAGACAGCTGCAGCCCCAGCTGACATCTTAACTGCAACCTCATGAAAGACTCTGAGCCTGGACCACCCGGCTAAGTCGCTCCTACATTACTGACCAACAGAACTCGCATGAGATAATAAAAGTTTGTTGTAGTCTTAACCCCCTATATGTTGGGAATTGTTTGTTATGCAGCAATAGATAACTAACACAGTCATGGAAGGGCCGTGGTAAGAAGTTTGGATTTTATTTTTGGCACCAGGAGAGGATTTTAAATGGGAAAATGGCAAATGATTCATGTTCACATAGAGCACTGCTGACTCTGTGAGGGGGATGCAGGAAGGCAAGAGAGACCAAGGTGTTGGAAGGATTCCTATTTCCAGACTTCCTTCCAGCTATCTGAAAATGCCCTTTAATTTCTTTCCAACCACCCAATCACAGTCTTGCAGTTCCTAATGGGAGATGGGACCAGTTCTGAAATTTAGAAATGTTTAAAGTACTACCAAGCATCCTGTCTTACTGTTGCCACTCCACTTCCACACTCTGTGTGGTCACCAAATATTTCCAGTTTATCCCATGAGAGCATTACATTTCCTGGCTCCCTTGTGATTGGGTGGGGTCCTGTGGCCAGTTTTGGAAAATGAATTGTGAGCACAAGTATCCCATATTGCTGCAATCCGGAGCATTGTACTGTGAGTGGAAGACCCTCCAAAGCTGCCTTTTTGCATCAATGAGCATAGGTGATGGTGGCTGCTCCATTAGCCTGGACCCCAGAGTAATCAAGAGGAGAAGAACACCCTTTGCCAACCCTAGACATATATATGAGCATGAGTGAGAAATAAACCTTTTGTGTTTTAAGCAACTGAGATGATTTGGGGGCGTGTTTGTTCTCTCAATGTAAAAACCAGCACATACTGACTGAAACACTTGTGGAGTGCCTACATGACCCTAATAATTCAATATCTGTGATCTCACTCTTCACAACATCCCCTGCAAGGTAAATATTATTATTCCCATTTGACAGACGAGGAAACAGAGGCTCAGAGAAGAAAAAAATAAGTTAACATGGAGAAGACAAGGGGAAAGAAATTAGTATCTGTGAGGTTGTGAAAAAATATGCCAGGATTATTATCAAACACTTAACATTTATTGAACAAGAGATATAACTTCTCTATACCCCATTGTACCATCTGGGGTTCAGCTGCAAAATCTCTCCCACTACATTAGGCACAAAAGAACTGCATATATGGAATTCAGTTCAAACTAAATTACTCTGGGGGCTGGAGGAGCAGGCTCTGGGCTGTCCTGCAGGAATGACTTCCAGAGCAGCACTTTAGAACTGGCCCATCAGAGAAAGAGGAAGATGGGCAATTGGAAAGCCACCTTCTGACATCTGACCTCAGGATCACACCACCTTCGCCATGGTCCAGATAAAGGAAACAATCCCTTCTCCTGCTGTTTGAGAGCCACTCCTCATCTGTTATGAGCCCTATCAGCAAATTGGTGGCCTCATTTCCCCACTGAATTCCATTCCAAATTCAAGTTTCATGTGAGTCCACGTGATCAGTGTTTCTGAATCATAACTGGAGCTCTAGCTGCAAGGGGGTCCAGGAAGTGTAGATTTTAGCTTTCCAGTCTCTGCAGTACACAGAGGCATCCTAGGAAAACGTTGAATTGTGCTGAAGGAGACAAGTGACCGGATCCACCACATTCAGTTTCCCCATCTGAAAACGAGGGTTGTAATTCCTGATCTACCAACTCACAGGGCTGTATTGAGGGGCAAACAAGACCAAAAATGTGGGCATACTCAAACATCAAGGCCTTCTTGATAGTAAATGTACAAATCCTTTGAAAATAGCCTAGAATTGAGGGGCCCTCCCTTTAAAAGCTCTGCATTTCTGCTTATGTTCATGAAATTTGGATTTTGAGATGAGAAGGTCTGCCATTTTTCCTCCTTTGCCAGCAAAGTAATCTCTTTCCTCCTTCCCAAAACAATTGTCCTCGTTCTTCTGATTCAGCCTCATGGACAAGTGCTGAGTTTTTGGTAACGCCAGCAGGTTTGGTGTCCTATGAGGCCATTCTCAAGATGACGCTTTACACCAGAGGGATGGAGGAAGGCTGGATGCTCACACAACAGAAGGGTGGAAGGACTGAGAGGCAAAAGGGGGCCAAACTCACCCTTTTATAATGGCATTTATCCCACCCATATGGGCAGACCCCCTATGGCCTAATCACCTCTCAAAAGTCCCACCTCTTAATACCGTTACAATGGCAATTGAATTTCAACCTGCATTTGGAGGGAACAAACATTCAAACCATAGCAGTGACCCACCTGGAAAAGGACCGTCAGGATTCTCTCTCACATCCTCTCCATTGTTGCAAAATAATGCCCTCTCACCTTACAAAGAATCCCAAAAAAGGATTCATTCTTATAGCCAAAGAAATAATATAAAAAGACTAAGTTCTGCCCTGCACTCCAGGGCTGAGAAGTAGACTTTTCCAGAAGTACTTGAGCAGCTGTTTAGCTTGTGGCCAGTTCTGTTTCAGAAAGGGTTAATATTTTGTTTTGTTTTGATAGATCCCAAATGTTATGGGGTAACAGTTTCTCTGGTTTCTATCCTAAAATTAAATTAGTCTTTCCAGGGAAATGTAGGACTAGAAAGATTAAGAGCTATGTTTTTCATATATTTTTTTTAAATTCCCTTAGTTCTGAATTTCATTAGCTTTGTGTTAATATTGTGACCAAAATTAATTTTAGACCGAAGGAAAACCCATTATTCTTTATTTTCCCTAAAATATATTTTAGCTGCGGAAACTTGGCAGGTAGGAAAACATAATTCACTATTAAAGTGGGCTCTGCTAATTTGCAGTATTATCTTTAGAGAAGTGTTGAGGGGGGAGAAAACCTGCAGAGAACTACAGGGAAAAATTTGGAGAAGAAAAAACAAAACTAACACAAAAGAAAAAATAATACTTCAGCCCTAAAGGAATGATTGGAAAATATTTTCTATAAAAGGCCAGATGGTAAATATTTTAAGTTTCAAGCCCAATGAAGTATATCAATGTCCATATCCTAGTTGTACTGTTATACTTACGTTTTGCAAAATGTTACCATTGGGGGAACCAGGCAAAGAGTACGATCTCTCTGTATTATTTCTTTATAACTGTGTGTGAATCTACAAATATCTCAAAAAAATGAATAATATATATTTTCAGCTTTGCAGGCTGTATATTCTCTGTTGCGATAAATCAACTCTGCCATTGTTGAGTGAACACAGCCATAGACAATATGTAAATGAGGGTATGTAGCTGTGTTCCAATGAAACTTTACTTATGGATGTAAAATTTGAATATCATATAGTTTTCACATAGCACAGATATTTGTCTTTTTATTTTTTACAACTGTTCACAAAATGTAAAAGCCATTCTTAGCGGACGGGACGCATAAAAAGAGATGGTATTCGGATTTGGCCCAGAGGTTATAGTGTTTCTTTTGTCTTTGAGCTAAAGAAAGCAATCTACTTTAAGCATCATCTCTGCTTTTGAAAACAGTGCTCTCTGATACTTCAGAAAAACATTAGACACGCTTGTTTTTCTCTTGCCTACAAATTATGGGTCATCAAATGGTTAAACAACCTCCTGAGCTGCTGGAGAAAAAGATGGTAAGATGTGAGGCATGTTGGAAACATAAAGGAGTCTATGTCTTTGCTCAGTGGGAAATTTTTTTCAGTCCAGATAACAATCAGACAATAGCCAACAAAAGATATTTAAGTGCCTTCTTGTGTAATTTTGTGTTTATACATTTAAATGCCAAATGTGCATCTCCTTAAGCCAAGTAACACTATTTCTAGGAATTTTTCTCACAGATGTAAACAAGGACACCCAGCAACAGAAGCAAGTAACAAAAGGCGCAACTCAAAAGGGCTTTATAATAACCAGACTATTATCTGATATAACAAAAATTCCAGAGATCAGGAAGTTCCAAGGTCATTAATTCAGCAACGCAACGCTCTCCTCAGGGACCCAGTTTCTTTCTATATTTCTCCTCTGCCGTTCTTCATGCGTTGGTGTTTGTCCTCACATTTATCTCCTCTTGGAAGAAATATCATTACCATAAAGCCCAAAGTACGGTAGAAAAGGTGTCCCTCCTTTTAAAACTGAGAAAAACTTTCCCAGGAGTTCCCCTACAGACTACTTCCCTCTTGAATGCTATTGGCCAGAATCCAGGCACAGACCCAAACCAGTCCTTGGCAAAGGGAATGGGATTACCACTGTGGACTGGGACTAGTCAAAATTTACTCTTTGTGGCTAGAGGGGAGCCCATCTTCTGGAGCACATAACCACCCAACACCTACAAAAATGGGGTTCTTTTAGCAAGGAAAGAGTGTGATATAGGAAGAAATGTTGCCAAGGCAACCACCATCATGGCGCCTCCACCAAAGATGGCACCACCACTTTGCATTAGAACTGACTGATTGCTTGCCTATCCCCTGCAGTGTACTGTCAGCTTCCTAAGGGCAGGCACCACTGCTTGTTCATCATTATATAAGGCATTTGATGATGGATGGGTAGATGGATGGGTGGACAGATGGACGAATGGATGGATGGATGGATGAACCTGGCAGCAACTGAGTAACTGGGAACACTACGGTCATGTTATATTTCGACAGAGAATCATACTGCTAGGAAGAACAGAACAGCCAACATCCACAGGGGGGAAAAATCACTTAAAGGTGGATTTGATTTTTCAATCAGGCAAGATTCTTTCAGAGTTTTGCATAGAGAATATGTTATGCCTTCGAGATGGGGAAAGGGCATGCATGTCTCCTTTCCCACACCACAAACTCTATGAATGCAGGGATCTTGCTTTCTCATTCCTTCCTAGCACTCAATGGCTAGTCTAGAGCCTTACTTATTCAAAATTATTTTTTGAAATAAAGAATGAAAGAATCAGGGTAGCTATTTTTTCTTTAATATTTTCATTCAGTCAATATTTATTATACGCTTGTTTAATAGAATTTGTGGGGGTACTCTTTAAATGTATTTATTCTTGCAGTCCACATTTACTATGCAAACACTCTGTGTGAAGCATTGGATTCTAATTTAATAAGATTTATGTGACTCGGAAGGAAGTTTATTAAAGAGCCATTTCCAAAGCGATTTGGATGTGTTGGAAGTGTCGTGGCACAGCTAGGAGACCTCTTTGAAGATGCATGTTTCAGGATTGAGAGTTTTATTATTTTGTAGATATACTTCATGGAAGTTAGGAAGGCAGCTATGTGGTATCATCTTTGTTTTCAGATTTTAAAATGAAAGCTTAAGTTTCTTTCACAGGTTGAACAATTAATAAGTGCTAGATTTTAATAAGTGCTAGATGTGTCTTACTTGAAAGGCTATGTTCTTTCTATTAGTGATAGAGACCAAGATGCATTTGCCTCTTTTGTCATAGCAATAAAATTCCAAATTTTTGCTTAGGCACAAAACCACACAGGATAAAGATTAAACATCTCAGCCTCCCCTGTAGTTAGGTGTGGCTATGCAATGAAATTCCAGATGTGTGAGAAAGTAGTCCATAGTGGCTTCTAGGGAACCTTCCTAGGAGGTAGCTGCCATGCACTTTTTGCCTCTTATTCCTCCCTCTCTTCTTCCTGCTGGCAGGAGCAACAGCAGCCATGTCAGACAATGAGGGGAAAGGCACGTATTGAGTATGCAGAAAGGCTGAGCTCCTGAAAACGGTGGAGCTGCCATACTAACTCCAAAATATCTGCCTCTAGACTTCATTTGTATGGAAAAAATACACCTCTACTGTAAGCCAACGTCATTAGGATCTTCTCGCAGCTGAATTCAATCCCATCACACTGTTACAACACATTGCCTTCCAATCTGTCATCACTTTGTGGGGAGAAGTCCCAAAACTACTATCAATAACATTTTCACCACAAAAAATCTTGGAACAATCGGGTTGCATAAGGCAATACTCATAGACATATAGCTTGTTCAAAGGGAATGCATAATGGAATTCTTCCTGGAACAATTGGTGTTGACCTGTTTTTGGTAAACACTGAGATCTGATACTCACCAAAATCAAATAGTGCCTTCCCTTTGCTCAACATTCATGCTCAAAGCATGAAACTGAGATAGAATGTAAGGAAGAGAGGTCGAGAGACAGGCTTTACCAACTTCTCCATGGTACAGCATGTGGACAACCTCCAAATAATACCATTAAGAAATATCAGAATTAAAGCCAAGTGAGTAGTTTCAGATTATAAATGTATTGAGGACACACAAAAATATCTTTTATAAACATTATTTTAAGTGTATTATATTTTATGTAGTATTTACTTAAAACTGTACTTCCTCCTCTTGAACTTTCCAGAGACTTTGATAAAAATATTCTTTTGTTCATTTTAGACAAAGATAAACTTACACTGGGGAATTTTTAAAGACGGACTATTTTGGAAAAACGACAAAAGAGAAGCTGAGGCTTACAGCTCATTCAAAATCCTAAAGAAGTACCCTACATGGCATTCAGAAAGTAGAAATATGATACCATAAGAAAAATGGACATTTCCTATTAAAATGTTTTAAAGGAAGGTACAGAACTTCACCGTTATTGTTTTGTACTGATTTTTAAAATTATTTTTCTGTTATAATGTTTTGTGGTATAGAAAACATCACCCTAAAATATGAAAATAACACTTGACTTAAGAATTTTCTTATTTTAAAAAATTTTTAAAAATTATAAAAGCCAATAACTATCTACTTCAAGCTTTATATTCATTTCTTAAGTGTGGTTCTCTTAGAAACTCTTAATTAGTGATGACCTCCAAATGGGTCATTCTGACTTGATCTCAAATATTTTCTTTTATGATACTTGACTTGTTAATTTTCAATTTAACTATGGAAAAAAGGGTGATTTTTTTAACAGCAGAGAAAAAATAGAAACCACCTATGGGCCTAGTATTTCAGAGTGTCCCTAAACCATGTATCCTTCATAGGAAGGACTAAGTCTAAATTCGAGATCACATTATAGCTGTTCAATCAATTTTTGTCATAATGGCTCTTGAAAACTTATACTACTTTTTGGGCAACCACTCCTATTTTTTAAAAAAATACCGATGTTTTTTTGCTGCAAAACACATTAAATAAGCATGCTATAAGGAGAGATTGTTTGACATTATGGTTTCAGGCAATGGACACCCTCCAATTTACCCAACACAACAGATTCGAGTCAGAAAATGTCAAGTGTATCAAGTAGAACAAATTCGAATTGTGAGCCATGTTTGGGTGAACCCAAAAGATGTTCCTTGTATACACACCAAGAGGAAGGGATGAAGAAGGGAAGTCTTCTTAGCCCTCCAGTGTGTTTTGCAAGCGTGCTATTTCCATGAGCATGCTTACGTTTAGGCTTGCTTCATCCTATAGGTGTTTTCTGAGCTCTACTGTTATTTTTTTGTGCAGTTTTAGTGCAAGATAACCGACCAACCAGCCCCCAAATGATCTGGAAATTATGAAGAAAATGATGCAGAAAGAAAAATGTACACTTTCAAAGAACGATTCCCTGGCACACCTCTCTCACCAACTACCACCCACAAGAAAGTCTTACCTTCTTCTGTCGACAAAGACAATAAACCTTCTTATGCCTTATATATAAACAATGTTTACTTATGTAAATAAACATATACTTATTGGTATAATAAATATATAGCAATAAACTATATATATTACTTATATAAATGTGTTTTCATTGTTCAATTGATATGTTTTTCTATCTTTAAAAATTGGGAGGATATAATGGATTGAGATGGAATCCATCACAATTTTTTCCATTAAAACTAATGGAATTTTTTTTCCGCTTAATGGCTTTTTACTTAGCAACAGAGTTTTTCTGGAATGAATTAAATTTATTAAACAAGAGATAGGTGTATAGATTCTTCCCCATGCAGAAATAGGCCAACAAATAGTCTTTCTTACTCACTTGATCTGTTTGCTACTTCTTTGTCATGTGTTAGACAGAATTTTAATATGGAAATCAAGACGTTCTGCTCCTGGGGTGTACATGGCCTGTGTACTCTCCAGCACTGTGAGGATGATGGGTTTTACTGTGATGATTAAGTTATGTCATGGGGCACAGTTGACCTTAAAATAAGGAAAAAGGAGATTGAGGCTAATCTAACACCTGAGCCGTTATAAAGCAGAGAGTGTTCTCTGGGTGGGTATAGAAAAAACAGCTGGAGAACTTCAAAGCATGAGAGGAATTCAATTTGAGGGAAGTTCTCAATGGCTGAGATGGAGGGACCACACAGCAAGAAGCTGAGAACAGACCCTGGAAGTTGAGAACAGTCCCTGATCAACAACTAACAAGACAATGGGAATCTCAGTCCTACAACCACAAGGAAATGAATTCTGCCAAGTGCCCAAGGGAGCCCAGAAGTAGCTTTCCCTAGCTGCATCTCCAAATTAGGATTTTAGCCTTGTGGTATCCTTAGCAGAGAAGCCAGCCACATTATGCTAGACTTCAGACCTACAACTGTGAGCAAATGAGTGAGTGTTGTTTTAAGCTGCTAAGTTTATGGTAAATTGTCACACGGCAATAGAAAACTAATATACTCTGGCTGGGCGCTGTGGCTCACGCCTGTAATCCTAGCACTCTGGGAGGCTGAGGCGGGAGGATTGCTTGAGACCAGGAGTTCAAGACCAACCTGAGCAAGAGGAGCCCCTGTCTCTACTAAAAATAGGAAAATTAACTAGTCATCATGGCACACACCTATAGTCCCAGCTACTTGGGAGGCTGAGGCAGGAGGATTGCTTGAGCCCAGGAGTTTGAGGTTTTAGTGAGCTACAATGTGCCATTGCACTCTACCCAGGGTGACAGAGCAAGACTCAATAAAAAAGAAAGAAAAAAAACCTAATATACCCCATATCAGCCAGGATAATTCAAGTTACATTATAGTTAAAAAGTATTTTAAAAACCATAGAATCTCAAAATCATAAAACAACAAAGGTTTATTTCTCACTCATACAAATATCTGGTGGGGGTCATCAAAAAGGCTCCACTTAACACAGTCTCTCAGGGACCCCCAGGGCTGGGAGCTCCATTTGCGGACATGCTTCCCTGATTGCTGGGGGAAGAGCAGAGCTGGAAGATTTCACACCAGCCAGTAATTGCTGGAGCGTCACAGGAACACACATCCCTTCTGCTCACAGCCCACTGGCCAGACCTAGTCTCACGGCCCTGCCCGGTGAAAAGGAAGCTGAGAAGTACAATCCCCTTGTGTGCTTAGAAGGAGAAGGTAGCAGGATAACAGAAAACAACGATAATCTCAGCCACAGCTAAGTCTTTTCCCCTCCTTTATCTCCTTAATTCTAGGTTTTGACAGATTCTACTGACACCATCCATGTGGGGCGGGATGGAAAGCACTGCCATTCAGACTAGTGGTGTACAGGATGAATGAAGCCCATAGGCATATTGGGTGAAGGCTACACACTGTTCTGTAATTTTTTTTTTTTTTTTGAGACAGGATCTTACTCTGTTTCCTGAGCTAGAGTGTAACAGTATCATCATAGCTCACTGCAACCTCAAACTCCTGAGCTCAAGGGATCCTCCTGCCTCAGCCTCCCAAGTAGCTGGAATTACAGGTGTGCACCACCATGCCCAGTTGATTTTTTTTTTTTTTTAGGGCCAAACAATGTGGCTTTATTGAACGCTCCTGGGCAAGGTTCACGCATCCCAAGGAATGGGGCCCGAGAAGTCCCCCCAGTTGATTTTTTAATTTTTTGTAGAGATGGGGTCTCACTATGTTGCCCAGGCTGGTCTCAAACTCTTGGGCTCAAGTGATCCTCCCACTTCAGCCTCCCAAAGTGCTAAGATTATATTCTGTAAATTTTTAAATTCATTGCCAACATTTAAAATGTTAGAACTTTTCCCATAAAAACCCGAACCTAGGTCTTCTCTCAAAACATTTGGAAGATCTTGCGATGATCTGTTTCAAAAAGACACAGAGTGGAGCTGTATGAACCAATCTACAATGTTTTCTAAAGAGTAGCATTATGTGAGAAAAAAATCAAATAAAAATTTTATAGTATATTCCTACATATGAACATGTTTTTAAAAATCTAGAATAATATCTATACCAAACTATAACCCATAGTTACCTATCGGGAACGGAGTAAGATAGGGAAATTTCACAGAGGCCCAGAATTTAAATGAAGTATTTTATCTGACCTAGAAAATTTACCAAGTTTGGGTGCCACCTTAATAGAGATGAGAAAAAGTTTAACATCTTAAATTGAGCAAAAGTCTTACTGCCATTTATTTTTAAGGATATTTTATTTTCTTAAACACAGCACAATAAAATTCCAATGCACTAGGGCCCTCGCATAACCATTTTTATGAATTCGACACATAAGAGAAGAACAAACAACAAAAGAACAACTTAGGGATTTTTTTTTTTAAAAAAAAAACCTTTTAAAGTTTTAAAGTTTGAAAAGTTTTTTTTAAAACTTCAGGGTATTTCACAAGCCAATAGAAATCACGTTCACTTGTATTTCTACCTGTTTAGTACTATGTCCAATTCTATGTTCAAATCCCACCTCCTCTGCTTACAAGCTGTGTGACCTTGAACATGCCGCGTGTTGGGACCTGGCGTTTTGACCCCCGTATTTCTGACTGCTGCCTCTTGCTTCTCAGTTGGTTTCTGGAGTATTTATCTATTCGCCCCCTCCCAGACTGTAAAAGGTTTAACGTTTTCTGGCCTCCCTTCCCTCCTCTGTGAAGTATGGAGGATGCCACATAGGTTTTGAAGAGTAAACAAAATAATACACATTAAAAAATCATACAGGTCCTGGCACCTAGAGAGAGTACTCAGCAAGTGCTAATTAACGCAAGAAAACCCAGGACAAATGAGCCTCTTTGAGCTTTGCCTTCCTCATTTATAAAACGGGGTTGGTATATTTTTCATACGTGGTACCAGGACGTTAAAAGGCGAAGTAAAGTGCCCGCCTGGCACACGATTTTGGTTTCCGCAGCCTTCCTCTTGGTGGAGAAAGACAAATGTGGCAGCATCGGCATAAACTGTTCTTTCTTTTTGTCCCTTTGGCCCCAAAACGTCCTCCTTCTCTCTCGAGAGGAGGGCAAGATGAGAGAGAGGTCTGCACAGGCTCATTTCTGAAGCTCTTCACCAAACACGCGACCACGTGGTCTCGGTTACCCCTGACTGCAGGCAATGCGTGCTTCCTGACTTTCCAGAAAAGCAGCTCCTCAGAGCTGCTCTACTCCCACGGTACCCAAAAAGTCGATCACTCGCAGACACGCCTGGATTAACTGCTCCTGTGAGACGGGGGCTTTAAATACCCTGTTTTTCAATCACTGTAGGTTTTCTTTTTTCGTTTTTTGAAATTCAAATAAGCATTGAACTAAGAAGTTGAGGACAAAATGATTTAAAAGAAGAAACAGAAGATTCCCCCTTGAGTTACATTCAAACCAAACGGATTTTCTGTGTTACTACCGTCTTTGCTGGCACACAAGCTATGCGGGTGTGTAAGACACATCTCAATCCTATAATTACATCTTTGAGGGAGAGTCTAAATATTTTTCATGGTACATGTATTGAAAGTGACTTTAAAATACTTTTCATGGGGAGAACGTATTACTTTTGGTTTATTTATGTATATTTTACCTTGTTTCAAAATACAGTAGAAAATTACGAGCTCTAGCTGTGGAATAATATTATATTAACTCAAAAAAATATAAAAAATCGGCTAAGAGAAATATTTGGCTGTGAGCGAATAATGTTTCATTGCAAAGTTAGAGTAATCATAAACTTAAATCGAATACATTAAGGAATTAACCTTACTTTACCTCTGATAAGCTGTGTGGCCTGTGGCTTATTATTTTTATTTTTTTATTGTTGTCAATTGACACATAATAATTGTACATATTTACAAGCTACAGTGTGATGTTTCAATACATGTATGCATTGTGTTAAAATCAAATCAGGGTATTTAGCCCTAAGAAACCCTCTGAGGATGGCACCATAATTTTATTATCCTCACTTTTCAACCAAAATAACTTGGGCTCTGAGAAGTTAACATCATTACCCAAGGTCTCTCTACTGGTAGACTAAATCTAAGATTCCCTCCAGTTTGGTCAGGACCCTGAGCCTAAGCTCCTAACCACAATGCTGTCTTGCTGTCTTGCTGTCTTGCCTTTTACAATGCTATGTACTATTCTTAGGGGTCCAAAGCCTGATAAATGCATCTTCTTTGGTTTTTGCCTCCAGAAAAGGATAAACCAATTTCTGTCCAAAGTGAGCAGTATACATGCGGATTTTAGGTGGTATACATGTGCAAGCCATGCAGGGGAGACAGTACTCCCCTCCTTTGTACAATTTTTAATTTTGAAATCACATGGATCTACAGGAAGTTGATGCAAAAACAATAACAAAGTCATGTTTATATTTCAGCAGGCTGAATGATGACATCTTACATAACTTCAGTGCCGTGTCAGAATCAGGAAATAGATTTTGGTGCAATATTATTAATTAGACTATAGACCCTAGTCAGATTCCACTAGTTTTCACGTGTGTTTATGCGTATAGGGGTGTGTGTGCACGCACGTGTGTGTGTGTGTGTAGTTCTATGTAATTTTGTCACATTTTATCCTCATAGGGTTTCTTAGGGCATTGTGTGAAATAATTCAGGTATGTTATATAGCATACTGCATGGCACTGCAGTGTTCAAAATTTATCTTCTTCCTTTTATTTTCACTCTTCTGATCATCATCATCATCGTCATCATGGGTTGAATTTTGTCCCCAAAATGATATGTTCAAGTCCTAACCCCCAGTATCTGTAAATGTGACCATGTCTGGAAACAGGGTCTTTGCAGATGTCACCGGATTGAGCTGAGGTCATACTGGACGTCCAGCGCCGTGTCATCACCTATGTAATCCTGATACAGAATGCGTCACCACGAAGGCCCTCTCCGTCAATATTCCCTTTGCAATTCCCTTCATTACTTCAAGGAGACAGCCTCTGCTTGCATTAGCTGCATCCACTGTTCTTTACCACCAACACCGTCCACTCTCCCTCTTTACCAAACAGATCTCAAGTCTGAGCCTCGGTGTCCTCAGCAGACAGCAAATATCAATTATTAATATATATTAATAATATTTTGCTTTCCCCTCTAATTTGACTCATGTCTGTTTGTGGCAGGAGACAGTAGTTTGCCTAAATCGTGAGCAGCAGGATCATTTTTTTCCCTCTTTTTAGCAAAGGTATTTGAGGAAAGAAAACAGGAAAGTAAATAACACAGGTGAGAGGCAGGTAGAGCAAAGAAATGAGAGAAGAGGGCATGCAAATGCCTGACATCTGCAGAACACTGGGTTAAGAAAGAATTATGAAGCTAATTCGGACTCAGAGGTGTTTCATGGCATCCAGCAGAAAGATGCGCATGCCAGGCATCATGCCTGCAGATGCGTAGCAGGCCCGCTAAAACTGGAAATTAAAGGAGTGCGTTTTTACTCCTGTGTTTCAAGGCCCTTCTTGTTAAAGGAGATTTCAATTTGGCTGGTCACTCACAACAGTGACTCATCCAGACAATGTTTGTTATCTAATATTTAATAACATGAATAACATTGAATGTTGTTATTCGTGTTATTAAATATTGCTGCTGCAGTGGTGGGTGGCGCACCAGGGCTCTGTTTGGAAGGTCTGGCAGGCAGCTCCTGATCTGAAAGAAGGTGATGCCACCAAAGGGCAGGTCTGCCGTTTTCTCCAACGAGCTGGGAGGGAAACGAGGAGAGGACTCATCCCATCAGTCCCCAGAAGAACCCAGTGTGCACTGCAGCTCATAAAGCAGAGGTGCTTCTGAAAGGCAATGAACACAACGGGCTGATAGAGATGGCTCAACCGGTTGTTTAACTCATCAGATCCGCGTTCAGGGCTGTTATTGTCAGAGTAATTCAAGGGATATATTACAGCGCTTTCAGGTAAATGGTTTAAACTCACACTAAGAGACTCAGAAAAATCGATTGATTTATAAAACCTTAGTGCTGGAAATGATGTCAGATCCATCCTCTTCCGGGCAACAGAACTTGTCAAGGCGATTTGGCTCATGGTCCTTGAAGTTTCACTTTGTATGTGACATAACAGAGTCATTTTGTTTGCTTGCATCATTCATTCACTCCCTCATTTATTCAATAATGTTTATCGAGCCCCCAGAATGACCAGAAATTGCACTAAGCACTAGAGATACAGGGATTGAACAAGTACAAGTTCTTACCTTCTTGGAGCTCACTCTTGGAGGAGGCGGAAAATAAGCAGATAAACATATTATGTCATCCCACGTGGTGAGGGGTGCTACAAGACACAAACAGACAAAGAAATGGCAGAAGAGTTGGGGAAAGAAGTGAGAGCTGTCTTTTTACTCACAGTGTAGTCTGAGTGATGACTCAGTAAGTATTTATTGAACACCTACTATGTGCTGGGCATTCCGTTGATGTGCAGCAGGTGGATAAAAGGATTTAGTAGGCACCCACATTGTGGGCAAGATGTAAGTAGCAATAATAATTATTATAAAGAACCAGGTGCAACATTTCCCCCCAACATCCCTCCAGGAGAGGTGTTGTTATTTCCTGGGACTAGGGACATTTAATGACTCTTCACAGAGGAAAAGCGCCAGCACGAAGATTCTAGCTCAGGTCTGTTTGGTTCTAAAGTTGTTCCACTTATGCCTTGTTTCTTTCTCTGCACAGACAAAATTGGAGAAGAGACCGGTGAATTATACACCGTTGGTGGTACGGCTACCACACGTGCTGTGAAAAGATCATCAAGTGCCAACTGCAAACGAAAACAAAAAAATCATTCTAACCAGGTTTTATGATTCACCGATGAATGAGAAGGTATCTGAGGACCTTACAGATCTTGGGTTCATCATCCTGAATATCAAATATTATTGATAATAGACCCATGGAAGTACTGACAAACCAAAACGAGATGGTTAACATCATCTAGCTTCTGAATCATAGAAAATTTGACTCATAAAAAATAGAAGAAGAAAAAATCTGAGCCCTTGTGGATATCAAACCCAGGTCTCTACCTTGTATTCCAGATAGATCTATCCAACTGCCTGCTAATGTCTCCACTTAGGTGTCTCATAGGCACCTCAGACTCAGCATGTCATGGCCCCAACTGAACTCCTGATCTTCCCCCAGAAAACTGCTTCTCCCACCCTTGTCCCCATCTCGTGTCCTAACAACTCCATCCTTGCAGTAGGAGCTCAAGACAGTCTCAGAACTATCCTTGCCTTTTTCTTGGCATCTAAGCTATCAGAAAACCATGCTACCTTATTTGTAGAACAAATAAAGGACTGTTCCAAAGATGAGAAACTACCCCTATTTATTAACCTAACCTGGGGTCCTGCATATTTTAAGTAAGAACGCCCAGGCTGACACCGTGTGAAGAGTGAGACAATAGAATTTTATTTTTCCAGTTTATCTGCTCTTTTGATCGCATGCATACTAGGGACCCTGACTGACATAACCACCACCAGCTCCAGGGGCTGAAAAGAGAGGAAAAGTCACAGCTTATCTGGGACATTGTGCCATGTGGGCAGCAGCCGCTTTGTCCCATGGGCAAACCCTCCGGAAGGGCAGGGCAGCTGCAGCCCACGTCATTTCAGGGGAGCCCTGAGTTGATTAAAACAATCTGAAAAGATGATGCCCCTTGCATCTTTTTTTTTTTATTTTAATTACCTCTCCGGAGAGGAAGACCAGAAACTTTAGTGGTGAAAAGTCAGCTGTAACAAAAACCTGTCTAGCGTTGTGTGCTGAAGGCGAAGACAGAGCAGAGATGGGAGACAACTGCCCACTGAGCAGGTTAGGAGGAGGACCAGGATGCCATGCACAAGACAAGGGGTCCCTTTTGTGGGTGTCATGGTCAAAATGCCCAATTTTGCCATCGGAGGGAGGTGGGGAAAAGCAGTACAGACGCAGGCAGGTGGTGGATGGTTTATTAGGAAGATGAGGGGAGACGGTACAAAAGACAAAACCATTGCCTTGGAGAATAGGACAAAGAACTCACCAGGGAAGCCCAGCAGACGCGCCCTACTGGGCTCAAGGCCAGCTCCGGAGTATAGTTTTATGTGTAAAGTGTCCATTGTAACAACTTTGTTTGCAAACAAAGAAATATGTTTTAAAAGGGAAAAAAAATGCATCAATGCCTAAGCAAAGAAAACTGAAGAAAGTAAAGCAAAATGCTAACTGCCAAAATAAAAAATTGGTCTGTCCACTAGTGTTAATTGAGTTTTTTTATGCCTAGCTTGGTTTTCTTGATTCCTTGAGGAGGAATATTGGATGCCTGGCAGCTCAGGTCCCCGAACGCCTCATGTGTGAATCAACCACAGAGGCCCAGGATGGTACCGACAGGAAGTGTATAAATGGGAATCACACCAACATGAATCAATAGCCTTAAAAATGCCCAAACTCTTTGATCCAGTAAGAGCATTTTGGAGTGTCTCTCTTAAAGAAATAATCCCCAATACCTCCAAAACTTCAATATGGTTCACTATAAAACCAGTGCGTGAATAATAGCAAATAGTTGGAAATGGCCCATATGTCAAATTGTAACAGAATGATTAAGTAAAATAGGACGTATCTGCAAGTGTACCTATGATTCATGGGGCTCAGAATAATGTGTGTGTTGATATCTACAGGCGTGTTTTCAAAAAGAGACAAATTGAAAATAACCTAAATATTCACAAATGGAAGTACAGTTAAATAAATTATAACACCTCTGTATAATAGAATACACAGCTGTTAAGAATAATAAAAGATAGATATATATTAATACACACAAATATGGAAGATTAGCCATATAAATAAAATCCATTGAGGGTAGGCTTGTTTCCTGTTTCATTTACTGATATAGCATCAACATCTAGAAAAGTACCAAGACGTGGTAGATGCTCAATGAACAACTTTTGAATAATAAATGTATTTCTTAACAACAAGAGAAAGCTTACAAAAGAATGTATAAACTAGAGCAAATTTGTGTATGTGTGTCTGCACGTGTATGTATGTGTGCATACTAATACATTAGTACTGTCCTATTAGCAAGGATAGGCTAGGTTATGCTGCTGTAACAGACAACCTCTAAACAAAACAGTATGTGCTATTACTCTACATGTTCATCACGGGCTGCCTGGGAGCTCTGCTCAGTGTCACTTTCTCTCTGGGACTTGGCTGATGAGTGGCTACTAATCTGAGCATTGCTGGTTGTCATGGTAAAGGAACAGAAGCTGGAAAAAGTCTTACATCAGTGTTTAAATAATGTATTCACAGCTCACTGGTTGGCCAGAACCAGTCATGTGGTCCAACCCAAACATAAACTAGCCAGCAGGTGGAATCATACCATGTGCCTGGGACAGGGACAGCTGGGAACACTTAGACTCCCACAAACACTGTATCGGAAGATACATAGAGCATTGTTAAAAATAGTTAAAACTGAAGAAAGAGAATTTGAGGAGGTATGAGAGGTTAATGTTTAATTTTATATTTTATATAAAAATGTTTTATGTTTTTCTGTTTTTGGCATTTTACAGCTAATTTATTCAATGATAAAATGTTTTAGAAGAAGTTATAAGTTTTAAAAGTATACATTGATTTAATGAAATATTCAGACTTAAAAATGTTTAGGAAGTGTTTTTATAACATGGAGAAATTTTTATGCTGTGATGTTAAGTGGGAAAGGTAAGACATGTAACTTAGGTAAGGTAAGTTATAAGAAAGGTATATATAATATCATTTCAATTGTTTAAAGAAGTGCTTAGAGAAAGAACACTAGGGAGAAATATGCCAAAATATTAAGAGTACTTTATCTGGGTCTATTTGGGTGGTGAGATTATGCCTGTTTTCTTTATCACCTCCTCCTTCTCCTCAATATTTCTTCAGATTTAGCAACTTTTCCACAATGATTAAGTGTCGCTACTATAAAAAGAAAAAATACAAACTAAAAAAAAAAAAGGCTGATCTCCAGGGAAAAAGTGGCCTAATATATCAACTTTAACTCTTAGAATATAAGTGGACAAATACATCCATAACCATAACTTTTCGGGGGAAAAATCAGTGATAATTGAACATTTCCTGCCTCAGAAACCTTTTGAGTTTTATAAAATCCCTAGAAATGGGAATGGTATTATAGCATAAACAGTTCCTCTCTGGAGTTGTTCTTTTAATATAAAATGGGGGAAAAACTAGCTTTTATAAAGACTACTTTCGTCCATTCTAAAGTAATACTTCTATAAAACCACAAATAAAACAATTTTTTCTATATCACCAAAGTGGATCATTGTTTTCAACTGTCTTGATGAAAACACTCAAAAACAATGTTCATACCCTACTTGTCTCACATATGTAGTTGTAGCTATGTTTTACATTATATTGAATAGAGAATTTTTAAAGCTGAAAGCGTTTTTAGAAATAACGCATTGGGGGAAACGGGAGCTCAAAAAGACAAAAAAATAATAATAATAGCATTTTGGGGGCACTAGCTCTGCGTGAAGAGATCATTCAACAGGGTTTCTTAACCTTGAAATGATTGCTATTTGGGGCCGGATAATTCTTAGTTAGAGGGGGCTGCCCTCTGCACTACTGGATGCTTAGCAGCGTCCCTGACCTCTACCTGCTAGCTGCCAATAGCACCACTGCCACCTCCCCTCAGTATGACAGCCCAAATCTCCCCAAACATTGCCAAACGTCTCCAGGATGACACTTGAAAGCCACTTCCATACAATCTTTTAAAGAGTCACTCATGAGAACGACGATATTATCATGCCCATTTTACAGGCAGGAAAACTGAGTCTCAGAGAGTTAAGGATCTGGCTGGTTAGTCACAGAGCTACTAAGTGACAGAATCAGGACTCAAACCCAACTCTATGTAACTCCATGTGATAATTATGGTAATTACCAAAGAGTAAACATTTATCCATAATGTCAGGCACTGTGTTGAGCACTTTATACCCACATAGAATCCTCACACCAACTGTAAGAAGTGGATATGCTTATTATTCGCATCTCTTTGTCTTTGTGGAGCAAACTGAGGCCCAGCAAGTTTATATTAATAAAACTTGGCCGAGGTCACACAGCAAAAAAGCTGCCAGTCTGAATTGGAATAGAGCTGGGTTCGATTTCACAGTCCGTGCTCTTCGCCAGCACAAGTGGCTGCAAAGCCTGAGGTCTTATCATCCTGCACCCTTTGCCAAGGGAGGGTGGGAAAGAACAATAAAATACACTTTATTCATACGATTAAAAATAAGGTCTGCTGTAATTGAGCTTGCTGGTCCTTCGTTCATAATTCATTCACTGCATATGCCCAAGTACTGGGGCGGCAGCATCGCATTGTCTAAAGAGCACGCTTTCAAATCCTGCTCTACTAATTGCTAGCTGTGTGGCCTCGGGCAACTTACTTAAGTTCTCTGAGCCACAAGCTTCATTTTCCTTATCTGTAAAATTGAGATAACTCTCTATGTTTCAGGATTATTGTGAAAATAGAATGAAATAATGCATGGAAAATGTATAGCATAGAATAAGCACATAATACGTGATTGATTAAAATTTTAAATAAAGTTATTATTATTATTGCTACTTCCCAGAAGGAATTGAGCTGGTTAAGTTCTGAGTCTACACTGAGCTGAATAATATGAAAACAGCCGAAGAAAAATTTTCATACAAAGGAAATACAAGTGAAATGCCAAAGCAATCCCTAAGCAGTGTGACCTGATAGCATTTACCTACTCTTCCACATGTCAGTTTTTTTGGAGGGGAAATCACATTAATCCATGTTTTTCATTAAAATTTTTAAAAAAGATTTTGACTTTCTATTGGCAAATGCAATGAAATATACTTACAACACAAATGTCACTTTAAAGAAACTAAAGTACGTCTACAATTTTCTAGATTCCCTGTCACCATTTTTGTCTGTTTCTACTTTGAAGATTTGGGGGCGAAAATGAAAACAACTTCTGTTGCTAGGAACATTCAATAAATGAAGATCTATCTCTGCCCACAGAGATGCCCCATGAACCAGTCCTCCTGCTGTCCTGCAAACCAAATCCCACAGAGATGTATGGCTGAGCCTGAAGCTGTTTGTTGTGGCTAGTCATTTTAATTCTGGATTTAGTCACAGATTCAAGACACCAAAGGGGAGGGAAAAAAAGTTGGGTGAATAATATAAATTCTTTCTCCCAGAGAAGCTCGCTGATCTTCAGTGAATCTAATCATCTGCCCAATTTGTATTTATGCTTATGCAAATTGGTCAGGTGTTCTAAAAGTCGCATGGGAAGGCTTGTCTAGTAGCTGGGGTTCTGGACTGGAAGTCTTACGGTCATTCATCTCACTTAAAGTGACTGCTAAAGTTACTGCTAAATAAAATCTACAGAACTAGTAAATTCACTCACTCTGGATGGATCTTTCAGCTTTCCACTTGGGAGATTAAATTGAAAAGGATAACACATTCAGAAAAACACTAGAGTCCGTATTGGAATAACCAGATTAATCTTTGCGAGAAGCAATCAGGTTAATTTGTACAGAGGCAGCAGAGCATAATGGTTAACCGTGGGGAGTTTCAGAGCTCGGCAGGACTGGCTTCAAATCCTAGTTTTGCTCTTTAATTGCTGTGGCAGGTGGGCCCTATATGGCCCCAGTGATTCTACCCCCTGGTCTTTGTGTTCTTGTGCAATCCTCGCCCCTGAGTGTGGGTTGGCCTGGTGACTTGATATTTTGGTTTGTTTTTGTTTTAAGAAACGGGTCTTGCCGAATGTGGTGGCACGCTCCTGTAGTCCCAGCTAGTCAGGAGGCTGAGGCGAGAGGATCACTTGAGCCCAGGAGTTTGAGGTTGCTGTGAGCTAGGCTGATGCTACTGCACTCTACACTTTAACCGGGCCGACAGAGTGAGACTCCTCTGTCTCAAAAAAAAAAAAAAAAAATGAGAACTGTATGTAGGCAGAAACACAGAGCTACACATTGCCACCTCTGGGTGGCCTTGTCAAGCCCTATTCTGGGTCTGTTTCTTACTCTTGCAAAATGTGCACAATAAATGAAGACAACGTGTGTAACCCGTGGGGCACATGGCGGGCCCCATTAATTGATAAGTTATTATAATTATTTCTATGAGTGTCAATAAATCAATCTCCCTGTAATTGATATTAATTTTTCCTCTGTCACTCCCCAAGCATGACTTCTCACACAGTACCTGGACTCAGTAGACAAGCTTCTCTTAGTGAACTGCAATTATTCTGAATTTCCCTAAGAAACTAATGAGTTTAAAATTGACTCTATTTAAAACATGCCCTAAAAATCATACCTTGAGTAACCCTTCTCCTGATCTGCTCTGTGTCACAGGCGCATGGTCTCTGTGGGCTGGGATTCCAGGTTCCCACATCTGCTGGCTCAGTTCAGCCAATGGTGGCATCCATGGGGGACTAGGAAACAGGAAGGAGGCATTTCTCCCCCTTCTTCTATGCCTTGAGCAGTGTCTCTAGCAGGGACTATGTCTTCTCTGTGGCTCTAGCTCCCAACTAGGCAGACCCACCCTGAGACTCACTTCTACCAGGTGAACCCTGCCTCCAGGCTCCACCAGGTGAACACTACCTCGTCCCTCTGCCCCCAGCCTATGGGTGATAATGGTTTTCTGCTGTTGCCAATTTCTGGTTGTCTTACTGATCCCTGTCCGGCCTCTCAGCTCTTCCCTCCTACCTCCCCTTAATTGCAGGTGGTCAATACCCTGCATTAAATTCCCTCTGTTGAAAGCACTTGGAGAGCATTGCTTTCCTGGTTAGACCCTGACTGACATGATGATGTTGGAAAGAAGAGAAAAATCAGTGGCACAAAACAAGTCACACACACACTCAGATGACACAAAGTTCTTCTGAAACAGGATAATGTCATCAACTGTCAATCAGAAAGGGAAGAAAAGGCTGGAGTCCTCAGAAATTACCCAAGTTTCAGCTAGAAAACCAAATTTATGATCAATAACTGTTGACTTGAAAACCTCCATTGGTTGTCTTTTTCAGCTCAGCTATCCTTCACATACAATGCGCACCAATCACTTCCTTGCTTTTCTTCATCCTTCAACCCCCTGATGGTTTATGTCCTGTCCTTGAAGACTCCTTGAAGGACCCCTTGCTTAAAATTAAGTGATGTGTTTGACTAGTTCCAGATTTCTAATAATTGATGGGGAAAGCCTTATTCTATATGATTTTGGGAAAGTAATTTAAACTTTCTGAGCCTCAGAATCATTTTTTCTCCACTTTTCTCAGGCTAGAAACCCAAGCCTTTGCTCCTAGCTTAGAATCCCAATGCCATTCTGTCCCCAGACCTTCCTTCTCATAGCATCTCTCCCCTTCATGTTTTCTTCTCCATGCCGACTGCCAGGACCTTACACTTGGTCAGTTCAGGTTTCAGTTGCTCTCCCTGTGGTCCGTTTCTTCCAACCAGACCCATGGCTTGTCTGCCTGTCTGAAAACAACTCCTCAGCTGAGCATTTCAAGGCTCTTCCCAAGTGGCCCCTTCGCACTCTCACATCCGGTTCTTGGAGAGATTGTGTCCCTTCCCCGCTCCCGCAGGCTGTTACCCACGCCCGGCTCTAGGGGGCGCACAAGACCCTCCTCCCTTTCCTCCGGCTGACTTTGTTGACCCAAGGTATTAATATTCATAATAATCAGGCCACCTTAAGGGGATGAAGCTTTGGCACAAAATCAGAAGTAAATTCTGACTCCTCCTCCTCCTCTTGAAAGCATCGTGGCCAGTCTCATCTATTTTTAATACTGATAATAATAACACACCGTTTTTGCGAGCTAACCACATGCAAACCAAGGTGTTTTTCCTGCAGTTTCTTATTTAATTCTCCCCAAAACTCTACGAGGAGGTCGGGCACGGTGGCTCACGCCTGTAATCCTAGCACTCTGGGAGGCCAAGGCGGGTGGATTGCTCAAGGTCAGGAGTTCGAAACCAAAACTCTACGAAGTATTCTATTTTGAAGATGCAAACTTGTCGAAGACTGGAGGACTTGTCTGAGGTCACATGGCTAGTAGTGGGGCTGAGAGGTTAGCCAGGTCGGTGTGTCTCCAAGCTCTCAGTCCACACTTTCCCACAGCCCTGGTGTAAATTCTGGTGATGGAGCCCAGGTCTAACTTGTTTGCATCCTTCCTACTGCCTCAGATTTCTCATCTGCCCCATGGAAATAATGCAAACCTGTATTAGTTTCCTAGCACTTCCGTAACAAAGTAGCGCAACTTAAGTGACTTAGAACAGCAGAGATAGAGTATCTCTCCCAAATCTGGAGGCTAGAAGTCTGCGATCAAGGTGTTGGCAGTGCCATGCTTCCTCTGAAGGCTCTAGGCAAGAACCCTTGCTTGTCTCTCCCTGGGTTAATCCTTGGCATTCCTTGGCTTCTAGATGCATCCAAGCCGCACTGCCCAATCTCTGTGTGTGTCTTCACGTGGTCTCCTTTTCTGTGTGTCCTCTTCTTATAAAGACACCAGTCATTGGATTTAGGGCTCACCCTAATCCAGCATGACCTCGTATTAACTTGATTACATCTGCAACGACCCTATTTCCAAATAAGGTCACAGGTTCTGGGCAGGCACGAATGTTGGCGGGACACTATTCAACCCAGGGCACAAAATTCCAAGATTGTGGTGAAACTTAACTGGACCCTGTACCCATAGGTACATTGCCCAGTGACTCAGCAAATGTTGTTTCATTTGGCTCATCACACCTGCAACAATAGGTGTAATGTTCACTTGCCGTTCACCTGACTCAGATGGTTGGCGTACCTCTTAGGGTGTGGACAAGCAGTTCTCCAGCCCAGCTTCCTACTAGAATCACTTGGGGCATTTAAAGATCAATGCTGTGTTCCCACCCAAGACTTATCCAATCAGCAACTCTAGGGTGAAGTCTTGGGATGGATAGGCTGGAAAAGCTCCCCAGGTGATTCTAACGCACAGCCAGGGTTGAGAACCACTAATAGAGACTAATGTGGGCAGAGTCCCAAGAGAAAAAAATCTAGAATTGTTCTGTTGGAGTGCCTCTGGGTACAGACCTTATTTCTCCAGAATGTTAAATGCTCAATTAAAAAAAAAAAAAACAAAAAACAACTAGGCTAGTGCTTTGGGAAGGTAAAAACCGGTAAAACCTGACAATTTCAGACTTGGGTGTAGTCATCCCTTCTTGTGGGAAACAAAGCGTTGTCGTGATGCTGGCAAACCCAGGATTTGATTTCAATCAAACAGTGCCCAGCAGGGGGAAGATGGAAAAATCAAACAGGAAGGGTTAGGTGTGTCGATGGTGTTTTCTGACAAGAGCAGTGGCTTTCAGTTTTGCCCTCAGTCCCCAAAGGCAGCAATGTCACCCTCAGAAGGCCAGGAACCAACTGCAGTTATTAGACTTCACATGGACACATGACTAATTAAACAACAATGCAAGAGGTGGGGGGTTGAGTATGTAGAATTTTGTATTCACTGTGAACTGATCCAATACCAAGGCATATGGAGAAACTACATGGAATTTGAAATCTGCCCTCAGGACTCCAAACATTAGTAAGTTTAATTGAGAAGCAAATTCAACTTTGATTAAGGGCTATTTATTAAGGGCTCTGTATTCATTAAGGGCTCCCTATGTGTCAGATCCTGTTCTGGACACTTGGTGTATTCTAATGGCTACATAAGCCTCGGGGAGCTTAAATCTCTCTGCAAAGAGCTTAAATTGTACACTCACAGTAAAATTGAGTTGAGAGGACTGGAGCTTTAAGGAGTATCCTTATTCTTGTCGGGAAAGGAGGGGAAAGGCCATTTCACAACACAAAGTGAATAACCGCAAGATATTTAAATGCTTCAGGAGGCTGAGCTCACTATTCAGATATAGAAAATGAAGACTGGGAAATACGAGAGCCCCCTACAGAAGGTAATTTACAAGGGGTGGTAAGCAACACAGGGGAGATAGGAAAGAAAATAGATGGATGAACAGAAGCTTAAGTAGGTAAATGAAATTCAAGTTTCTGGAGGAAAAATAGTTGGAAAAATTAGTATTATCTGCTTCAAAGGCCAAGAACTTTATTAGAGTAGTTAAGGGTACTTTGGGCTGTTTGTTTTTTGCATGCCAATGACGTGGCATTGGACAGAAGAACAGAAGTGACAGGTCAGGTTCATTGGCCACAAATTATTCGTTGATATTCTGAATCAATGCTGTCCAACAGAAATTTTTGTACTGATGGGGATGTTCCATATGTGTGCTGTCCCATAGGGTAGACACCAGCCTAGGGTTGCCAGGTAAAATATAAATGCTCAATTGAATTTGTATTTCAGAAAAACAAAAATGATTGTTTAATATAAGTATGATGGAACATACTTTATCTGAAATTCGAATTTAACTGAGTATCCTATATTTTTTTCTTCTAACTCTGGTAACCCTAGCCACATGTGACTATTGAGTGCTTGAAATGTACCCAGTGTGACTGAGAAGCTATCATCTTCATTTTACTTAATTTTGATTAGTTTAAGTGGCCACATGTGGCTGGCGGCTACCAGACTGGATGTCTCAGTCTGAAGAAACAGGGTATGTGAAAAGACTCCTGCCCATGTGCAGCTTCATGAGGGATGGTTGTTGAATTCAAATTGTCCATTCCAGGTTCTGAATGTCAGGAACCCCCGAGCACCTCATGCCCAAGCAGCCCAAGTGTGCGGCCCTGTTGGGAGGTGATCAGTGGCTTAACTGAAATAACATCAACCACAATGATAACAAGCTATTTATTGAGCAATTATTATATGGTATAATACACACTTTATTCTGTGTCACCGAATCCTGCCAAGATAAACGTGATAATCCCTACTTTACAGGTGAGGAAAATGGAGGCTCTGAGACGCAAGTGACTTGCTTAATGTCACAGACCTAATAAGTGGAATCAATAGTGAATCACATGATACAACCTTAAATTCAGGTCATCTGATTCACCAGCCAAGCCTCTAAGTCAACCACTGGTTGGTTTCTAAGTCCATTTTCTGTTGCTTATAACAGAATACCTGAAACTGGGTAATTTATAAGAAAATAAATTTATTTCTTACAGTTACGGAGGCTGAGATTGCCAAGGTTGAGAGGCTGCACCTGGTGAGAGCCTTCTTGCTGGTGGGGACTCTGTGGTGTCCCAAAGTGGCCCAGGGCATCATATGAGTGTGCTAACGTGCTAGCTCAGGTCTCTCCTCTGCCTTCTTATAAAGCCACTTCCTCCTCGTATAAAGCTACTCCATCATGACCTATTCATCCATTAACCCATTAATCCATTCAAGAGGGAGAGCTTTCATCATGCGATCACCTTTTAAAGGCCCCACCTCTCAATACTGCCGCATTGGGAATTAAGTTTCAGCATGAGTTTTGGAGGCAGCATTCAAACCATAGCAGTTTCTAAACGGTAATGTCCAATGGGCACAAGTTTTCAACGTTGAGACTTAAGAAACTCGGAAAGCCAAATGGTAGGCAACAAGGAGGGTTGGCATAGCTCTACAGAGTACCAGATGGACATGGAAATTGACTACCAGGGGCAGAACGCAGGTGGAAAGAGGCATTCCAGCTTTGCCATTTTGGTAAATGGTGGGATGACTCCAGGCAAATCACCTAGCCTCCCTGATCTCATCTTTAAAATGCAGTGACATTTCATTTTGTTTGGGGGATAAAAAAAGAGAATGGCAGGAAATGCCTTGGTAGGCACTTGTAAAAAATAATTATATACGATAATATATATAACAGTTTTAGTTTATTTCCAATAACAAAAAAATGTGTAAGCTATACTACTCACCTAAGACAGTTGTAGGGATGTCCAAAAGGTCTCAAGGACATTAATTCATTTTTTTGTTGGAGAACACAGGTACAGCTTGGAACATTCTAGAAATTCCTCTAACATCTTGCAAAGAGGAAAAAAATTGCAAAAGTCTTGTTAATGCCAAGCCTATGACAATGTCAGTAAGTCGATAAATTTTTTTTAATGAGCACTGGGGGTTTTTTTTGGTCTTCAGAGTATACACGGCATTTTGACCTAGTCTAAAAGCAAAACTATTTAATTTCTAGCTTAAAGAAAGATCAAATATGTAAAACTGACATCCTGAAGTCTTTCCTGGACTTCCCTTTATCCCTGACCCCATCTCACGCCACGGTTCGTTTCTGAGTGCCACCCGCACAGATGCAGGTGTGGGCTAGTGAAGGTGAGGGGCGTCTGGCGCCACATTGCTTAGTAATTGTGCTGTAACTTCACATTTCCGTATGTCTCCAACGTGCTGCATCAGGATATGATCCTTCATTCCAGAATGATGCTTTCAACTTGAACTCCAAGCCCAACTCTGAGACTCCAACACTTCCAAAGACCTCTAGCCGTCTGTATTAGGGTGCTCCGGAGACACAGAGTCGATAGGACGTGTGTATACACTCCTGCGCTGCATAAAGACATTTTGGTCATTGGACCACATGTACAGTGGTGGTCCCATGAGATAATAATACTGGATTTATATCGTGCCCTTTCCATGTTTAGACACACACTTACCATCATGTTACAGCTGCCTACAGCATTCAGCACAGTAACATGCTGTACAGGTTAGGAGGCCAGGAGCAAGAGGCCATATACCATACAGCCTGGGTGTGCCGTGGGCTACACCATCTAGGTTTGCGAAAGTATACTGTGATGAAATTGCCTAATGACGCATTTTTCAGAATCTATCCCCATCGTTAAGTGACACATGACTGTATATAGAAAGAGTTTTATTTTAAGGAATTGGCTCATAAGATGATGGACGCTGGCAAGTCCAAAGTCTGCAGGATGAGTCAGCAGGCTGGAGACCCAGGAGGAGCAGATGCTGCAGTTCAAACGCAAAGTCCCAGCGAATTCTTTTGTGCTTGGGGAAGGTCAGTCCTTTGTGCATTCAGACCTTCAACTGCTTGGATGAGGCCCACCCACATTACAGCGGGTCATCTGCTTTACTCAAAGTCCAAATTTAAATGTCAATCTCATTTTAAAAAACACCCTCATAGAAATATCCAGAATAATGTTCGGCCAAATATATGGTGCATCGTGCCCCAGCCAAGTTGACACATAAAATTTGCCATCACACAGAAATGACCATACCCTTTTAAAGCAAAGCCCAAGCAGTTTTCTCTAGGCGAGGCCTCGGGCTCTTCTGCCAAGAATACTGGCTCAAATCCATAAGCCAACCTGGCTCACAGTCCCAGCAACCTCTGTCTTCTGGATTCACAAACCTGGGCAGATGAGAAACAAAGGAAGGAGGCAGGGAGTGAGGATTCGCTAGAGGCAGACGCCAGAAACAGTGAAGAGTGACTGCTCACGAGCTGCAAGGAGGAGACAGAGATCTATGAAGAGTCGACAGAAGAACTATAAAAGCTCAGCAGCCTGGGGCTTTGGAGTGTTAGGACAGATTGTTCTGCCTGCTTCATGGAGTGAGGCTATAATACAGCCCAGTACAGCAACTGATGTTCTTAATAATATACCTGGTTCTCTAAATAACAGCACATTCGGATGAGGGCTTTTTACAAGTATAGCTGTTACAAGGGGTAGGATGGAAGAAAAAGGGAAGTTTTAAAAAAGGGAAAGGCATGGTACTCACCTGCTGAATATGTCACCCCCACCCCCATGCTCACTCCTGCATTATCTATTGGCTTTTTTAAAAAATTGGTCGTTCCCCTTTTCTCAGGGCAATGGTATCCAGATTTCATTTTAAGAGAACTATGCTCCCCATTCTTAGGCATATAGCTTGGGTGAGATCAATACCACCCCTTCTCCAGGGGTCAGCCTTATGGCTTAAGCCAATCTAAACATGCCATTTACCCTTCTGACCTTGGTTCACAGAGGAGCATGAATCTAAACTGGCATTGCTGTGATACAAGGGGATGTTTGCTGGGGGCTTCTGAGAAAAAAAGATACTTCATTCCTCACCCGCCGGAGGTGGTGTCTCCCAGGAATGTGGTCTAGAACTGATGTAGCCCTTCCACTCCTGTGAAGCGGGAGCCTGGAGCTTGCAAGTAAGGTAGAGGGGACAAATGGAGAGAAGTTGGATTCTCATAACATCATTTGGGCAGCTGGATCAAGCCTCACCTGCAGCTGATACAGGGTTTTAATTTATATATGCTAATGGACCCCTCTTTCTGATTAAGCTAATTTGAAACAGTGTGGGGCTATTTACAATGAAATGATGCCCGACGGACATAAGAGGTAACACCTGACCAGAATTTTGAACGAGGATAGAATTGCAACTAGAAACAAATACATTGAAGGGTATTCCAACAGTAATAACAACAGTACTGACAATAACAACCACAGCAAAACGTACCAAGTGCATTAGTGTGTTCCAGAAGCTCTGCCTAGTGCTTGATTTAATCCTCGGGAAAACCGCAGGAGGTTGGTACTATGATAGTCTGATTTCAGGTGCAGCAGCTGAAGCTCAGAGAAATTAATTGACTTGAGGTCACACAGCCGGGAAGTGGGCTGAACAGGTCTGCCAGCTGCCGGCAAATATGCTCCTCTCGTGCCGCCTGTCTCCGCACCTAAGCCTCTAGGCAGACGAGTGAAAAGAGGAAGGATGTCTGAGCTGAAAGAGCAGGGTCAGAAGAGAGTGGACCTGTGCAGTGGGTGGGAGAAGGTGAGGCAGGCATGAGGCTAGGAGGCTGCTGGCGCTCAGTGGTGACGTGGTTGGGTTGCAGCCATTGCTATGAAGCAACACACTGGTACAGTTTTGAAGTCGCTCAGGGTCTGCCAACAGAGCCATCCCCAACTGCTTCGCAGGTTCAAAATGGGTTTTATCGGGGTTGATATTTTGAGGGATGTCATCCTGGTTCTTTGGCTTCTTTCTTGGAGAGATCGCAAGCCAGGGCCCGTGCGACAGAGTGATGACAGACACTTAGCACTTCCACAAGAGCAGCTTTTATTGCAGGCTTGTCAGCATAGACTAGAAAGCGAAAGTACGTTTCCTGAGGGGAAACGGGTCTGTCTCTGCGAGTGGGGAAGACGCTGTGGTCTTACCACGCATCTGCTTTTATGTCTACACCTTATGGCATACTAAATGGTGGGTGGAGTATTCATTATTTCTCTGGGAAAAGGGTGGAGAGTTCTTAGAGCTAAGGGTCTTCCCTACTTTTATCCTCATAGGGTAACTTCCAGGGGTTGCCATGACAATTGTGAACTGTCATGGCACTGGTGGGTGTGACTTTTACTATGCTAATGCATGTTAATGCGGAAAATGTAACCTCGGACATGAGCTCCTAGCTTCTGTGCATGCTCCTGGCTGAGAAAAGTCCCTAACCTCAAGTTCCTGCTGTTGTGGGTTTGGTTCTAAATACTCATTGGCCTCCTCATTTTTGCCCCCCTCCTCTATTCTCGTGGTTAGCACTGCCAACCTGCACCTGTCCCTAACAGGTTTATCTTACCAAGATATTCATATCTTGTTTATTCATGCGTCAGCCATTTGAGTGTCTATGCATCAAGCAGCCTGCTTGGTGAGCAAGACAGTCAAAGTAACTGCCCTCGCAGACCTGACAGGCAGACTGGGAAAGTCAAAATTAATCAAAGAATTACACCTATCAGCATGTCCTTAGCAACTGAGCAATGTACAATGAGGGATAAGAACAGAATGCTATGACAAAGAATGAGGGAAAACTAGATTGGGAGAGTATGTGCACGTGTGTAGGGTGAGCCTCTCCATGGCAGTGCCACAGGCCTTGATGTTCACATTGGCTTTTGCTCAGCAGGGCGGAGGCATCCTAAGCAGAAGGACCAGCACATGCAGAGGGGGAAATGGATTTGTATGTTTAATGAACCGAGAGCCAGTTTGGCTGCAAAGTTAGTGAGTGAGAGGTAGGAGGGGGCTGGACCATGCAGGGCCTTGAGGCCACCATTAAGACTTTTGTTTCTGTCACTCATTCCCTTCTTCACATTTCCTGAGACTCCTCCTCTGGGCCAGGCCACATACAGGGAATAGGAGTATAGTGGTTAATAACAATAACAATGGCTAATATTCATTGAGCCATTCATTCATACCATTTGCTATTAGAACTATTATTCTAAGCACTTTGACACATGAACTCCTTTAATCCCATGACTTAGATGCTACTATTATTTCCATTTGACAGATAGGGAAACTGAGGCATGGAAAAACTATGTAATTTTCAAGATGATACAACCAGTAACTGGTAGAACCAGGATGAACCCAAGCAGTTTGACTCCAAAATCCATAGGCATTCATGCTCATAAACACTATGTTTCATGAGTGCCTCCTGTCCAAGTTTAGAGAACAGTAGTCCTGGCCATATTAGCCACTCAAACAGTGTTTCAGATGTAGGCAGCTAATTTAGAACAGAACTTCCCAAATTTGGCAGATCATAAGAGCTCCCCTGGAGTGCTTGTTTAAAAGATCGTTTTTTTAAAAAAGAGATTTTATTCAATATGTCCAACCTGGAATTTTTATTTTTAACAAGTCAGACAAACGCTGGTTTAATAGTTCAGTGCAACGGCTTTTGAGCTGGACAGATCCTAGTTTGGGTGGCTTGCAGCTTTACTATTTTTCTAGATGTTGTTGTTGAACCAAACTGGGATCTGCTTGCCTGCCCCAGACAAGCCAAACACTGAAGCTGAGAGTTGCAGCAGGACAAAGAGGCATTTTTATTGCAAGTTGCCATGCAAGGAGAAGGAGCAGCTAATGCTTAACACTCAAACTTCCTGATGGCATCCAAGCCTGGGTTTTTAAAGGCACGGGTATATTTCAGGAGGCCCTGGCCCCCAAAAGAGGAGATGCTTGAAGTGGGGTGAGGGATGAAATTGGGGAATTCACAGATTCTTCAGTTAATGGAAAGCAGAAAATTTAGAGCAAAGAATGATGGTCAGAGTTCAATTCCTCAGTTTCCCCTTATCTACATTTTCTATCTTGTGGGGGTTTCTAAAAACCAGCTCAAGAACATATGTTAAGATGCCATCTTTTAGTGTCCATAGGGAACCAAACACCTCCTGTCTGGCTCGCTTGGAGGGCCATTGTTCTCATCTGGCTGCCCCTTCACTTTTCAAGGCTAGCCAGGTGCTCAGCACGTCTCCTGAAGGAACTCAAGATTTTCCTTTATTTCCCCTGCTCCATCTCAATGTGTGTCACCTTTGTGCAAGTCGCTTCATCTCTTGACGAAGCGTCAGTTTCCCCACCTGCCCAAAGTTGCCACTGACAACACTCCCTCCTAGGGCTGTTGTGCGGATTAAGTGAGCTGCAGGCCGGGTGCTTAGGCGGTGCCTGGTGTGTAGCAAGTGAAGATAATAACAGAATGATAGTGATGACTGGGAAGTTCGAGCTGCCCCAAGGTTAAGGGTCCCAGATCACAGCAGACCGCTGGGAGGACTGTTCTGTCACAGGGCCCGGCCCTTTTGACCTTATACTAGAGTTTTCAGGTTAAAAATCAGGACGTCCAGGTAAATTGGAATTTCAGATAATGAAAAAATTTTTAGCATAAGTATCTCCCAAATATTGCACGGGATATACTTATACTCAATCAGTCATTGGATATTTTTTTAATCTGAAATTCCAATTTAACTGAGGGTCCTGTATTTTCCCGTGTTAAATCTGACAACCCTTCCCTGGGGGAAAGGACTGACCCCAAAGCCTGCGCTCCTCTGCCCACGTGGGCCGCAGGCACAAGGCCTCCCCACGCCAGGCGCCCGGGTCGATCCCAGAGGGGCCAGCCGCTCGCACCGCCTCCCCGCCCAGGCAGCACTAGTGGCGCCCCGAGCGGCCGAGCCCCGCCCCGCCCCGTCCCGCCCCGAGCAAAGGGCGCCTCCCGGAGCGGGGTAGGGCAAGCGGTTGGGCAGTGCGGAGTCGCCCTGCTCGGGCCCACGCGGTGTGCTCAGGCAAGCCAGACACCCACTCGCCATGTCAGTTGCGGAGGCGGGGGGTGTTTTCCACAGAGCCCGGGGCAGGACCCTGGACGCGTTTCCTGCAGGTACTGTCGGAACTTCGCCCGGGGAGGGGATTCCGGGGCTGCGGAACCTTCCGCCGGGGGAACCTTCGGTCTAGGAGCGCGCGCCTCCAGCCGGGCCCCCTCCGAGGCTGCACGGCGGCCTCGGGACCGCAATAGCTGCATCACCGCCCGCGGTTAGTGCGCCCGGGGCGAGTTGAGGGGCGAGTCCGAGCGCGAGCGCGGGGTCCGGTCCAGGAGCCTCGCTGGCCTTGGCCTAACTTCCCCGAGAGAAGAGAAGTAAGAGGAAGGCAGTGAAGTGTAATGATAGCTTGTGCTCCGCAGTTAGTCCTGTTTCCAAGCCTTTGCTTTGGCTACATTCCCTCAGCAAGTCGTGGCCTCAGCTTCCCCATCTGTAAAACGGGAACACTAGTGAGGTGATGGGTGGCGCTGGATAAGCGCTGGGTGCGTGTTAGAGGCTGTTATTTTTATCAAGGTTGTTCACCGTAATGCATTTTATACTCCATAATTACGGCTATTTACTATAATGTGAGTCATTCACCGAAATGTTAACAGTGCCCAGCAGAACGGTAGAGAGGGAGGGCAGCCTTAACGTCGTGGTGGAATTAAGTGCTTGGATTTCCGAGTTAGGTAATTTGCCTCTCTGTAAAAATGGGCTTGATCATACCTGCCTCATCAGGTTCTTGGAAGCGTTAACAGATCAAAGGCATTTCTGTAACCTGGTGTCAGACACCTGGCTAGATGCTAAGCGAATGTTACTCCTTGAGCTATATAAGTCAAGAGGCAGGTTTGTTCCTGGTGCCTTGGTTCCATTCTGTAGCTCTTTTGCTGTCTGGAGTCACAGTGCCTCCCAGGCACTCACCGGCTTTATCACCCCAGGGAAGTCATCCCCTGTGCCCCGCGCAGTCTGGCTTGTGTCCACATTTCTTCAGGCTTGCTACTCTCTCGCTTGCTCAGTTCTCCTGCCACACTAGTTTTTATTTGAACTGCATCAAAAAGGTCCAAGGCCTTTTTTTCATGAAAGCCTTGGCACCTGCCTTTGCTCACATAGTGGGGCTGGTGAGCCAGGCTCCTTAACCTTCGCACCTCATTTTAAGGTTCATTTACTCTTCCGGAGAGACTCTCCCTGGCTGCCCTATCTTAAGTAGGTTTCTCCTGGAGTCCTATGCTTGTATTTGTTTCCTTTCTTTGTATCTCTTGGTCGGGGAGTAGCAAGGTTGTGGAAGAGCCTGTGGGGCCAGAAATACAGCTATGTTGAATTTAGGAAAATACAGTCTACCATGGTGCCTTTCTCTACCTACAGTTGGCCTTCTGTATTTGCTGGTTCCACATCCGCAGAGCCAGCTAGCTGTGGATTGAAAATATTTGGGGAGAAAAAATGACAAAAAATAACATTACAGCAATAAAAAATCAATGCAAATTTTAAAAATATAGTCTAACAGCTATGTATGTAGCATTTACATTGCATGAGGTATTATAAGTACCTCTAGAGATGATTTAAAGTGTATGGGAGGATGTGCATAGGTTATATGCAAACACTCTGCCATTTTGTATAAGCAACTTGAGCATCCATGGATTCTGGTATCCCTGGGGGTCCTGGAACAAGTCACCCTCAGATACTGAGGGATGACTGTATTTCAGGCAACTTGCCTTTTTCACTGAACATGAAGTTTTTGAGATTTATTCGTATTGATATAAATAGCTCTACTTCCCTCATTTTCCTGCTAGGCAATATTCCATTGTATGAGTATGTATTTTGTTGATGGCTATGTTGAGTATCTTCCCTTTCCTTTCCAAATCTCTCTGCCTTCCCCACCATGCCTCAGGGGTTTGACCTCTATGGGTTACATCGGTGGGCTCCTTGCTTTCTGGTTTCCCCTTGAGTTCAGCCAGTGGGGAGCCCTGACCTGAGAGATTAGAGGCTGGGGAAACCAAAAGTCAGCGCATTTATTCCCATAGTGTGCTTCCTGTGGGCTCGCCTTGGGCTAGCTGTATTCCTCCCTTCAAGGTCACTCCTCTCTAGACAGCCTTTTGCTCAGACACTCTTTCCAGATTGGAGCAACCACTTCCTCCTTTCCTCCCTTGAGGTGTGGGAGTGGCAACAGCTCTGCCTTTCTACCTTTGGAATACTGAACTCTCCCTTGTCTTTTCCCTACACCTAACCCATTCCAAGTAATCCCGTCTTAAATCCTCCTTTAATTATCCTAATTTGAGTATGCGGCTGTTTCCTGCTAGGATCCTGACTGACGCAATGGCCATTGAGTTTCTGTGTTTCACTGTTGCTAACAGTGCTGCTGTGAACATTCTGCACAAGTCTCTTTGTGTCTCTCCATCCATCTGTCCATTTACCAGGCCATCTGTCCCCCAGTCTATCGATCATATGTCCCTCCATCTACCTACGGTTCACCCATCTACTTGTCCACTCATCACAGGTACTGAGCGCTTGCTTTGTCCCAGACATTGTGTTAGCTGCTGGATGAGTGAAAAACAGATGTGATCCTACACCTGTGGCATGCAGCTACCTGGAGAGCCGGACATTGATCCTGCTGTCCCACAAACCAGTGTAAATAGTAGCTGTGGCAAATATCAGGGAAGTGAGCGGTTAGGTGTTGTAGCTGAAGGTGCCTGTTTGGGGATGGGAGGGTGGGGTTCTGATGGAGATTATGGGAGCTCTGAGGAGCAGTGAGGTGTTGAAGCTTTCTAGGCCATTGGAGCTGCCACAGGGCCACCAGTGGGACCAGAGAACTGGAGAGCATGTCCCCTGGACAGGAATGGGGTTAATGGAGAGATACTGAGATGATGAATCGACAGGACACCTGCCTTGCTGAGATAGGAAAAGAGAGAATGACCCTGGACTTTCCTTAGCACTCACTAAATCTCGATGTGGAGCTGCACTTGATCTCCTCTGTGGGCCCGGCCATCCCAGGAGGCATGCCAGGGATGGGTCATTTCACACAGGGCCTCTAGAGGCCCACCCTGAATGTTGGACTGAGAACCCCAGTCTTACGGGTTCACTGCGCTGAATGCTGCATCCCAGCCCTCTGTGGGTTCCATTGTGCTCATTGACTTTACCTGGGTCCTAACTCTCAGTTGGCATCATTGGCCACTTGGACAGGTGCTCTAAGGTACCTAATGCCAGTCTAGGCTCTGTGGGAAGGAACAGCGTCAAGCCAGTAGAGTTGCCCCGAGGGAGGACTCTGAAAGTGTGGCAACTGGCTTTTCCCCCTTCTCTTGTCAAAACACACAGTGCCCGCCAAAGGGGTTCGTTTAACCTATGCAACTATGCCTAAAATCACAGCTATGTACTAAAAACCCCCGTCCGTAATTAGCTGCTTAAACAGTTTGTTTCTCAAGTGAAGCCTGTCAGTTACACGAAAGAGCTCTTTACTTTAAGACAGTTTCCCCCACCAGTGATTGACATGAGTAGCAATGTTCCCATCAATGTCTTCCAATAGTATTAGGTGTGAAGCTTGGTTTCAGTCATCTGTTCCCTGTTAACATAATCTGCTAGGCTCTGTCGACAGATGTTTGTAAAAAATAAATTGTACACGTCTCACCTGAGGAGACGCACATTCCTAAGGCATGTTCAGATAGTCATTCTAATTAGGCAAATTGATGATTATATTTCCTTGACACATATCCTAATTAGGACTACTTTCTCCTAGTAAATAACTGTCTTTTGAGAAGTTTACATTTTTTTTTTGAAGAATCTCTGAAAGGGAGACATAATCAAGATAAAATGTGTTTTTAAAATGACTTATATTTAATTTTTAGGTCCTAATCTGTTTTTCCAGATCCCTTTGCCACCAGAATATTTTCCCCCTCAGAGAACAGGGCTCTTGGGTGGTATTCTTAAAAAGATTATTTTCCCAGACATTTTAAACCTCTGAAGCTGTTTCCCAGGAGCTGACTGTATTCCCTAATCCTGAGTATTTCTTGGTCCTCTCTAGAAACCTCATGTGGCAGAGAATAAATAGAGTCTCAGTGAAAAATACACTTTCCATCTCTTGTGGGTCTCACCTAAGAACTTTTCTAGAAATAGTACACCTAGAAATGCTCATTCAAGTTTGAACAGTGTTGAAAATAATGTGGTTTAAAAAATTTTAGCAGGATGATGACGAAGGTGAAATGAATGTTTTTAATTGTGACATACGTTTAAGCCAAACTAGTCATCTCCCATTTGAGAAGGGTTCCTGTGACGAAATGGGACTTTGGATTATTTATCACCTCCTCATTACATGTAGTTTACATGTCCATCAGGGTTGGAATTAACTTCTTCCAAACTCCTGTTAATTATTGATATTTTGACCTCCTCCCGTGAATCATGAATGTTCTTAATGGCATCTAGAATGGTGAATCCTCTCCAGTTTACTTTGTGCACATCCATCAGAGGAATTGCCGTTTGTGCCAGCCGTAGCCTTGTGAAAGGTATTTCTTAAATAATTGGGCTTAGAAGTCAAAATGACTTCTTGATCCATGGGCTACGGAATGGATGTTATCCATTGGATGTTATCTTAGCAGGCATGAAAAAAACATTCATCTTGTACATTGTGGGGTAGACGCAGGAGCTCTTGGGTGACTAGGTGCATTGTGAATGACAGTGATATTTTGAAAGGCATCATTTTTTCTGAGCAGTAGGTCTCAACAGTGGGCTGGAAATATTTAGTAAACCGTGCTGTGAGCAGATGTACTGTCATCTGGGCTTTGTCCATTTATAGAGCATGAGCAGAATAGATTTAGCATAATTCTGAAGGGGCCTAGGATTTTTGGAATGGTACACGAGCATTGGCTTCCACTTGAGGTCACTGTCTGTATTAGCCCCCAAAAGACAGTCAGCCTGTCCTTTGGAGCTTTGGGAGAGCTTTGAAGCCTGTCCTTTCTAGCTATGAAAGTCCTAGATGGCTTCTTCCAATAGAAGGCTGTTTTGTGTACATTGAAAATCTGTTGTTCGGTGTAGCCACCTTCATCAGTAGTCTTAGGTAGATCTTCTGGATAACTTGCTGCAGCTTCTACATCAGCACTTGCTGCTTCACCTTGCACTTTTATGTCATGGAAATGGCTTCTTAAGCCTCATAAACCAACCTCTGCGAGCTTTAAACTTTTCTTCTGTGGCTTCCTTACCTCTGTCAGGCTTCAGAGAATTGAATAGAGTTAGGGCCTTGCTCTGCATTAGGTTTTAGCTCAAGGGAATGCTGTGGCTGGTTTTAATCTTCTATGCAGACCACTCAAACTTTCTCCATATCAGCAATGAGGCTGTTTTGCTTTCTTATCATGGTATGTTCACTGGCGTAGCACTTTTGATTTCCTTTAATAACTTTTCCTTTGCATTCACAACTTGGCTGACTGTTTGGCACGAGAACCCTAGGTTTTGGCTTTCAACATGCCTTCCTTACTAAGCTTAATCATTTCTAGCTTTCTACTTAAAGTAAAGGATGTATGACCCTTCCTTTCACTTAAATACTTAGAGGCCATTGTAGGGTTATTAATTGACCTAATTTCAATATTGTTGTGTCTCAGGGAGTAGGGAGGCCATAAGAGAGGGAGAGAGAGAGGTGGGAGAACGGCTGGTCTGTGGAGCAGTCAGAACGTGCGTAACATTTATCAGTTAAGTTACCATCTTAGTTTGCCATCACAGTTCCTGGCACCCCAAAGCAATTACAGTGGTAGTATCCAAGATCACAGATCACTGTAACAGATATAATAATAATGAAAAATTTTGAAATATTGTAAGAATTACCGAAACATGACACATAGACACAAGATGAGCCCGTACCAGTGGCAAACGGTGCTAACAGACTTGCTTGACACGGGGTTGCCGTGAGCCTTCAGTACATAAGAAGCACAATTGTGCAAAGTGCAATAGAACAAGGTCTGCCGGTGCATGATTGCAAGTATCTTCTCCCATTCTGTAAATTGTCTTTTCCCTTTCCTGATGATATTATTTGTGGCACCAAAGTTTGAAATTTTTATGAAGTCTAATTGACCAACGTTTTCTTTTATCACTATGATTTTGATGTCATATTTAAGAAAGCTTTGCCTAACTAAAAATCATAAAGATTTATGCTTATGTTTTCTTCCAATATTTTTTTATAGTTTGTGTTCTTACCTTTAGGACTAGGCATATTTGAATTAATTTTTATGTATAATGTGGTATGAGGGTCTAATATTAGAAAATTTCTATTATTTTTTAACTATAGTGGAAGCCTTATAATTGGTCAATAATGGAAAACAAAATAGAAAGGAATCATAAAAATTACACATTCTTGTAACATTTTATTTTACTGTAAACCATAAATGTACATTTATTTACCAATCTTTTGCGGTCGGGCCAAGGCCTTGTCTTGGAGCATGTGTTTGCAGATGGGCCTGCTGTATAACCTTTTTTCCATAAACAACACCCATAATGAATCTTTTCCAGTTTGGGTTTTTTCCAGCAGAGCAGTCAGTTAAAAATCACTTGGATCAACATTCAATCATGGGAAATAAAAGGAAAAAAAAAATCACTTGGAAAACCCTGTGAATGAAGAATTCTAGATTTAGGGGTTTTTTTTCTTTAAATATTTTACACTTCTCTCCCAACCCCTAATTTATTTTCACCAGCTCGTCTTAATTGAGTCTTCGCAGAGCATTCGTCTTAGTTTTATTGGGAACAACTCTTTTTACATTCATATTTCTTTGGTGTATACATTTTATTAAATTAGTTGATTTAAAAATAAGTGCTAGCATGAACAGACTTGAGGACAGCTCTCAGTGGGCATGTGGTGAGCAAAGTCCTTGTGGGTTAGACGCAGGAGCCTGCAGAGTGTGGAAGGGTGGAGAGTGGCTGGGTGGCCTCAGGTGCTTTCGTAGAGGGTGCAGAAACCGTCGGTGAAACCTTGCAGTCGTCTAAGGGAGGTCTGTCTGTTGAGAGAGTGTCTTCATGGAGAGGCCTAAGTGACAACTTTTATACTTGTGCACTGTGTGATTTTTAACTTTTGCCAAAACCTACAGTGAGGAAGGGGCAGGCTGGGGCCGCTGGCCATCCCAGGAGTTCTAGAGCTGCTGCCACTTGGTTCTTAGAACCAAGGCTGATGTGTATTGAAATATTTGTGGAGGGAAAGAACGTTCAAACTCCCTGTGTAATGTTGTCTGAAAAAGAAAAAGAACAAAACCAAATTGCACCAAAACCTCAGGTCCGCGTTCCTGAAATGAAGGTAGACTACTGGCTAGATCTGCTTTAAGGTGCAGCTGTGACGATGTCTACGTTGACTTTGGTGTGTGTTGGCTTCGTCTGCTCAAGGGCAGTAGGACGCTGTGGTGATTGTAGGTCTCCAAACTACTAAGTGGGCAGATTCAGAAAAGGAGTCTGCTCTCCTGGCTCCCAGCCCTATGGCCGGCAACCAGACCACACTGGAATGGACAGAGCTTCTTCCTCAGCTTTCCCCCAACTTACCTTTTCAACCAGAAGCCTGGGAGTCAGTCCTGACCTTCGCTTCCCCCCTTCCCCTCCACCTCCAAAGCATCCCTGGACCTGGGCATTCAACCTCCAGAGCACACCTTGGCTTTGCCCACTTCTGTCCTTCCCAGCGCACACCGCTGTGACCCTGGTCACCACTATCTCTCACCTGGACGGTCCCAGCAGCCTCTGCATCCTTCCAGTCCCTCCCCTGAGCAGCATTCAGAGGGGTCTCTTTGAGACAACAAAAGAAGGGCCGGCCCCCCTTGACATAGCTTTTCTTTGTCCGTCTTTTTTTTCTCCCCAACACCTTCTCATTCTTCAGGTTGCAGTTTAAAAGAAGCCTGTGCTGATCATCCCATTCTAAATTAGATCCCCTGCCATTCACTTTCACCCCTTCTTTTCCTTTATGACTCTTAATCACAACTTATAATTGTGTGTTTTTCTTCTTGTGACTTTGTTTTTTCTACCTCTAGACTGTAAATTCCTGGAGGGCTTCCAGACCTAGGGCAGTGTCTGGCAGTAGTGGACAGTCAGTGGCCATTTGATATTGAGTAAACGATGACTGTGAATGAATACAACCACCCCCGCGTCACCTGCGTGTCTCCGCCCAACCCACTGCTCACACGCACCATGGAATCTCTGGACAAAACAAAGCTGAAACCAAGGTATTGAACAAACCAGTAGAACTCCTTGCATGACTCGCCAGGTGGCTGTGCAGTTTGTGTGCCACTCAAGGGCATCTGCTGGGGGAGGTTTTGCTCACCAGGCGGGTGCCCTCTCACAGAGCTGCATCTTTCTGACGGAAGAGTTACCCTCTCTTCACATCTGGGCCTTCTGTTTGCCTGGCCCTGTGCCTACAAGGCTGCATCTGTCCAGAGAAGGTGCCTTTTCCTAGCTCTCCCTGAAGTGCTGCCTGGGTCAGCAGCTGCCTCCTCCTTTGGCAAAGGAACATGGGGAACAGGGAAAGTCACAGCAAACATCCACCCAAAACGGGCAAACCCCAAATGGAGTTCTGCTCTTGAAAAGTGAGGGAGGTTCTGGAAATATCTTTTTCCCCCTTCAACTGTTGTCCAAAACAGCATTGGCCAAAGCCGGTGATACTGAAAGCTGCCTGGCCAAGAAGTCCCAGCCCATCTGCTTCCTTCTCTGAAGGGTTGCAAATAAAGATTTTGGCAGGGCGCCAAGTGTGGCAGCCAAGCCATGACTTAGGAGCTTTTGTGTGTCTCCGAAACTACCTTTTGGATGCATTTGCGCCAAGAAAAGAAAAGTTGGGTAAATTCAAATTTGCTCTTTGGTACAGGTTGAGCATCCCTCATCCAAAAATCCAGAGTCCGAAATGCTCCAAGATCAGAAACTGTTTGACTGCCAACATGATGCTCAGAGGTCATGTCCAAAGGAAATGCTCCAGGGAGCATTTTGGATTTCAGATACTCAGATTAGGGGTGCTCAACCAGTTTGTATATGCAAACGTTCCAGAATCTGAAAACATCTGCAAACTGAAACACTTCTGGTCGCGAGCATTTCAGATAAGATGTACTCAGCCTGGACTTAGGACAAGTAATTTGGAGACTCTGAGGAAACTGTTGTCACAGCTAATTCATCATCTGGGTGGGGGATAGGGTCCTGAAGGACACTATTTTTTTTTTTTTTTTAGCAGCTCTTCACATAGACTACACTGAATCCTTTTAGAGTGTACAATTCAGTGACATTTAGTATATTCACAGAGGTGTGCAACGATCACCACAATCAATTTTAGGACATTTTCATGACACCAACAAGAAACTCTGCAGCCCTTGGCTGTTACCCCCAACCCCTAAGCATCCACTCTAAAGGACACTATTATCTGCTGCATTAAGTTCTGGCAGCTTTGCAGTTGGGGACATTTAGATTGTTAAACCAGAAAGAGTCTCAAAGTGGTGAATATTGTTTAGCTGCTGTTTTTTTTTTTTTAAACCACTAAAATAAGATTAGTCCCCAGAGAAGATGAAGGGTATTGCTGAAGACATTTAGATTGTGATTCACTGTGCAGATTGCTATTGTGAGAAACTGCAAAAATTGCATTTTGTTGGCATTTGCTCTTTAGCCAGAAAGCCTCCAGGCGGCTGTAAAGCTACCCATCTCTGCTGCTTTATAACCAGAGCAACATCCACAGCACGTAAAGGGAAAGATGTTAAGACTGAGGCGTGTAAATACGTATGTCTCTCACCAAGTGTTCTCTGAACCTCGCTGTGTGCTGTGGGAACAGCAGCCCTGCCTCTGCTAAGACAAGGGCAGGGGTTCCCTGAATAGTAGTCATGGTAACAGTAACTCACATTTGACCACTTACTCTGTCCCTGGTTCAAACGCTTTGCATGTATTAACTCCTTGATTCTTTACAACAACCCTTTTGATGTGGGTGTGTTATTCCCACTTTACAGATAAGGAAACTGAGGCCCAGAGAGGTTAAGGAACTTGCATCATGTCACATGGTGGGTAAAGAATGCAAACGGGATGTGAGCTTGGGCACTCAAGCCTCAGAGTCTGGGCTACACTGGGACTGGTTAAGGGTTTCAGGAGATGGAGGCCCAAAGTCATCCTGTATGTCCTGGTGTGGTCTGTCCCCTGCCTCCTGCTCCAGCCTTAGGGTCTAGGTTCTTGTCATGCTCCCCTTCCTGGAGTGTGTCCCCACAGAGCCACCCACCGGTTACTCTGTCTTGTGATCACCCTGATTACCTCTGCGATAGTACCTAGCGCATTGTGTAATTAAGTTATTTGTTTGTTGTGCAGTTCCCCCACAATTCTATGAAGTCTTAAGGAATGGGACCAACCAGTTCAATGTCTGGTGACTGGCATGGCCCCTGTCATAGAGAGGGTGCTCAGAACATACTTGCTTGAATGAGTGAAGCAGGCCCAGTTGCATCTGCTTGTGGGGGTGGAGGGGCAGGCTTATGGTGGAGGCAGCATTTGACCCACGCTGGGATGGGTAGTGGGATTGCAGCAGGCAGAATTGGTAGACTGGAGAGCACACCCAGAGGAAGTGGGGCGAGGTGGGGCACGGTATGGGGTGTGTTGTTGGAGCAGTTGGTGGTCCATCTTGGAGAGGTTCCATGGTATGGCTTGAGCAGGGTTTCTCAACCTCAGCATTATCAACATTATGGGCTGGCTGGTTCTCTGTTTTGGGGCCCTGCCCTGAATGTCGTGGGATGTTTAGCAGCGTCCCTGGCCTGTATCCACTGGATTCCAGTAGCACCATCCACTTCTCAGTGTGACATCCAAAAATGTCTCCAGACATTGTCAAATGTCAGAATCATCCCTGGCTAACAGGACTAGTGCCACTGGTTGGTGTAGGGGGCCCAGTGATAGATTTAGCTGGAAGAGCTCTGGGCTCAATTAGCCCTGAGTGCCAGAGTGAGTAGGAATCCATTGATATCTTCACTTATCTCTTCACCAAATATTTGTTGATGCCTCCCAAGTGCCAGGACTGAGTGACACATGCTGACAATATGCTGGAAAGGGAAAGCAAACACGGGTCTTCCCTGGAGCTTCGAGGGTAGTGGCCCTTTAGCCAGGGATTTGATGATCTGGGTGAGGATTTAGGAAGAGACAATGGCAGGAATGCCCGAGATGGACTGCAGTCGGCGGAGCTGTCCTCACAGCCCCCTGCTCACCAGGTGGGAAATGGTGGGGACGTGGCCCAAGAGAAGGGTGGTGGCAGGGGTGGGAAGGCAAGGCCACTGCAGGGGATGTTGTAGCCATGGAATGCCACGACCTGGCCGGCCACCTGTATGCAGTGACTCACGATCCTAAGATCTATAGATTGGTGGTCTAGGGATGATGGTGGCAAAATTAGGGACATCTGGAGAAGGAGCCTCTGTTTTTATTTGCTTTTTATTGATTGATTGAGACAGGGTCACATTGCCCGGGCTAGAGTGCAGTGACGTCATCATAGTTCACTGCAGCCTCAAACTCCTGGGCTCAGCAATCCTGCCTCAGCCTCCTAAGTAGCTGGAGGCTACTATGCCCGGTGATTTTTTTTATTTTTTCTAGAGACTAGGTCTCACTATGTTGTTCAGGCTGGTCTCAAACTCTTGGCCTCAAGTGATCCTCTGACCTTGGTTGGCCTCCCAAAGTGCTGGGATTACAGGCCTGAGCCATCGTGCCCCACCTGGAGAAGGAGCCAGTCTTGAAGGAAAGATGATGAATTTGCCTATGAAAGTGTTGAATTTAGTGTACTGACGGGACAAGCTGGGAACTTGGACATGTCTAGAAAAACAAACATACTAATACTATGTTCTACTCATTTTTAAGTTAATTGTATGGTTTTCTAGTCAATAGAGAAATGCAACCTCTCGCCATTTCCAATTCATGTATTGTTTTGACCCAGGTAAATTACCAGGAGCCAAAACCTTGAATTCTTAAATGTTTGCACGATGCAATGACTGATGTTGTAGTTAGTGGTAAGAGCCTTGCTGATCAGACTGCTTGTCCAGGATCTTCTTATCTCTGTCTTCCAAAAGACAAACTGGATTTAGAAAATGTGACTGTTCTTTATGAAAGTTAAGGTAGCTATTTGTCATTATATTCTACCTTGAATTATTTGAGGTTGTATACAAGTAACAGGTTTAGCACGTGGCAAGAGCGCAAAGTATTATAGTATCAGCTATTACTTAAAGACATGACTCACCCCCACCCCCAGGCCTTTTTCTAGTTGGGTGATGAAAAACTGATTCATTTGCTTCTGGGAGGGCATTTATTATAGTTAGTCATTGATTAACTGGTAATAGCGAAAGGATCAATGAAATTTCTAATTCCCGGTGTATATTAAAAAGTCAGCTTTCATTAGCAATTGACAAATATGCCCAAAAGGTATAATAAAAATGAGAGAGGAAATATATTGGCAGAGACAAATCCAAGAAAACATTTAGTTCGTGATATTAAAAGTGCAGCTGCAAAAAGCAATTGCAGTTTGAATATCTGTCTTTCAGGTGGGATATTGGCCCATAAACAGAGTCTCATAGGAAGGATTAATGGTGAGGCATTGTGTGAATTTTTACAGGTTTTTAAGATTCTTCTCTGTATGCAATTGCTCTGCACCCGAAAATGTTTAAACAGAAAACTCATAGGCCTTTTCTGCCCATAGTTTAATGCCACCCAAAATTCACTGTCCCTCCATTTTAAAATATGATTTGACAGTGTCTTATGAGTTAGCTGAAATTAGGAAGTGTCCAGATCTTGTTACTCTCTATACAATAAATGAATCTGATTTCCCAAGGCCAGTTTTTCCTTTGAACATATTTCAAAATTACTTTTAAAATTTGATTTAGAAAATTATGGTAACTCATTTTTTTTCAGGCTTGTCCTTTGACAGACATAGGCACTCCCTAGCTGGCTATATCTTCTCTAAAATAATCTCACCTGTGTCATCACCTGTCCTGAAATTGGACCTCCTGTGGTAGAATAAGCAAAGTTTGGGCCTGGTTTGCCCCTGAGCCTTTGCAGATCTCAATCGGTTTATTTGCCTTTGCTGGGTCTCCAGCCAGTTTTCATGTTGTGAGCTACCCTATTGGAGAGGCCCACGTGGCAAGGACCTGAGGGTGGCCTCCAGCCAACGGCCAGTGAGGAACTGAGCCCTCAGCCCGTAATGCACAAGGAGCCGAATCCTGCGAACAACTGCGTAGGTGAGCTTGGAAGCAGATCCTGCCCTGTGTGAGGCTTCAGACAAGACCTCAGGTTTGACCAACCCTTTGATTGTAGCTTGTGAAAGTTTGTTCCCGAGTAGAGGACTAAGCCATGCCAGACTCCCACAGAGACTATGAGATAATAAATGTGGGTTGTTTTAAGCTGCTGCATTTGTGGTAATTGGTTATATAGCAGTAGATAGCTAAATTACCATCCCTTTGAATTTGTTAAAAAAATTAACAGAGAGAAAGTTAAATTCATTGTGGACATTCTTATTCACAGCAGATATAGGTGTTTTAGTTAATAAATGCATGATTTACTGGGTATTAACACTAAATACCCTAAAGGCATTATCCAGAGCTTTGTGTCAAACGTTTGAAAAGATTACAGTCTTGTTTTGGTACCATCTGGGTCAGAAATGAGACCTTAATTTAATGAACTTACTCTTGTTGTTTATTCTCTCTATAAGTACTTTGTCTCAAAATTCAACTTTGGCCTTATCATAGTTATTAATTAGGGCCCCAGCCGGGTTCTTTGCTTTTTTTTTTTTTTTTTTTGAGAAAGAGTCTCTTTCTTTGTCATTCAGGCTGGAGTGCAGTGACATCATCATAGCTCACTGCAACCTCAAACTCCTGGGCTCAAGTGAGCCTCCTGCCTCAGCCTCCCAAGTAGCCACCACACCTGGCTAATTCTTTCTATTTTTAGTAGAGATGGGGTCTTGCTCTTGCTCAGGCTGATCTCGAACTCCTGAGCTTAAGCAGTTCTCCTGCCCAGCCTTCCAAAGTGCTAGGATTACAGGCGTGAGCCACTGTGCCCGGCTCCTGACTGGGTTCTTTTATCAATTTTGGAAGAAAAATACGGACCTCTCTGCTGTGCTTTTGAAAACACGTGTGTGGGCTGTACACATACATCTCATGAGTAGTGCTTTCATTGTACACCACAAAGTCTTGGAAAGTCTAGTGTTAGAACTCACTAGTTAATAATGAATTTCCTGATTAAGTTCTTGCCTTTCAAAGAATCTTGGCTTGGTTTTGAAAGGCAATCTAGATAGTAATACGAAGAATTGTTTGGGGCCAAATACCCAACATAGGCAAAGACTTAAAAATGAACATAAAAATACACAAAACCAAAATGAAATAAAAAATTTACCGCCACTAACAACAACAAAACCCCTCTGAATGTTATTTCAGTTTAGGAAACAAAAGTCCCCCTGCTTCTGTTTCTTATCCAGCACAGTTAAGTTGCTGGTGAGTAGAGTGCTTGATTAGTTGCAGCCAGAGCTCCTCAGACTTGACTGTATGTGCAGATCACCTGCGGATTTGGTAAAATGCAGATCCGGACTCCATAGGTCTGGGTTGGGGCCGGGGATTCTGCACTGCAGTCACGCTCCCAGGTGATGCTGATGCGAGGACGGAGTCTGAGGGCCTAGCGCTGCTCCCCCTGTGCCCACTAGCACAGGTAACCCTCATCTTGTCCCTCTTCCTTAGCCTCCATTTCCAGGCAATTCTATTCCTTGATTAGGTTGTCAGGCATTTACCATTTAACTGGGCACTTTCATATTTAAGCTCTTTATCTGGGAAAGTTGGGGGGAAAACAACTGGATCCCTAAGTGTCTTTTTTTCAGTAATGACAAATGCTCTCATGTACCAAGGTGCTTTACGGATGGCCCTCAGTTTACGCAGACTTCAGTAGCTCAAACTGCCAAAACAGGGTGTCCAGAGGGTTTCCAGAGATGCTGGACTGTGCCAGGGGTAGTCACTAGCTTTGCCCTGCAGGGGATGGTGTCACAAGCTTTCTCTGGCCCTTGTAGACATCTGTCAACTAATACCTAGGCCCTGTCCTGGGGGTAAATGTGGACCTTGGTGAAATAATTCGGTGCAAATATTGTTAAGAATTCACTTTCATAATGTGCAAAGCTGCCCTTTTTAGGATTGGGACAGGCGTGCATTTACAAAAGATTCCTCCTTCTAAAACTAAGTCCTGTAAGCCCCAAATATCTTTAATTCAGCCTTGATTAAAATGTAGATGAGACCAAAGACCACCAGCTTCTTCTGTAGCAGGAACCTTATGAGGATCCAGCTGCTTTTGAGAATGCAGAGCCCTGAGTCAGCAAATTACCTTATTAGCTAGATAAATTAGATTGAGTACTGATAGGCGAGCTGTCATTTATTTTAGTTCGGCTCCATTTATTTTGTGCCTTGTCATAAAATTGAGAATCTTAAGTTTTTACTAAGTAAACAAGTAATAATGAAAGATTTATTTTAATAGCTCCAAGGACTATTGATGTTTTGCGACTTTATTTGTCATAGGAAACTATTTGTTAAAACATTTGCTGTGGGGAGCTGTTTATAAACTCTGTTGTAGAAGGTTGATTTATGCTGCAGCCTTGGGGTGCCGATCACCTCCCTGATCTGGTTTTGATTAATTCATCCAGTTTAAATGACCCTGCAGACAGCCTCAGAAATAGGAATACAGCTAAAAGCATTCATTGGTGTAGAAAGGTTATTATACAAGCTAAATAAATGGTGCCAACAATTAACTTTAAAACACAAAGCAGATTCTCAGTGGTTTTTTTTTTTTTTTCATGACACAGCATTCAGATATTCAGGAAATCTCATTGTCTCCTTGTCCCTTTATCTGCCTCATAGATAACTACTGTTATATAACCAATTACCCAAAACTTAGCAGCTTGCAACAGCAAATACGTAGTATCTTACAAGTTCCATCAGGAATCTGGGTATAGCTCAGCTGCTGCAGTGCTCATAAGGCTTCAATCAAGGTGTCGGCTGGGGCTGCCATCTCATCTGAAAGCCTGACGGGGGAATATTCTCTTCCAAGTTCATGCACATGGTTGTTGGCAGAATTCAGTTCCTCGTGGGCTGTTGGCCAGAGGCTTCCCTCTGTTTCTTGCCACCTTGGCCTCTCCATAGAACTGTTTACAACACGGCAGCTTTTCACCTCCAGAGTGAGCACTCCAAGAGAGAGAAAGGGAGAAAAGGAGAGAGAGAGAGAATGAAATTCATGGCTCTTTTTTTAGCCTACTCCGTGAAGGGACATCCCATCACTGCAATGTGTTTATTAGAAGCAGGTTGCTAGGTGCAGCCTATACTAAGGGGAGAGGGTTGCACAAGGATGGGGATCACAAGGCGGGGATCTTTGGGGCTGTCTTAGAGTCTTTCTGCAGCGCACAGTGAGGGCTGAATGGATGAGAGTCGGATGGACCCATCTGCCCCCACTGGATGTGCTGGATCTCTGTCCTTCTCAGTGAGACCCACACCCCAGGGTTTCGTGCAGTCCTTGTTCAGGGTTCCAGCTGGTTGTGATTCGCTTGAACATCTGTGCTGTCGGTTTAGGACTGGTGGGTTAATGTGCATGTGTATTTTGTTCTATAATGTGTGTAAAGGTATCTTCACTTGTTGTCATGTTTTGTAAAATTCTGAAAAAGGAATTAAGAAGAGAAAGGTGGCCTGAAGCCAGAGTCCCCTCTCAGATGATGGTGAGCTCAGTATGGTGGGTGGAAGGTAGCCGTGGAATTTTAAAAGGTTACTGCCGGCTCATTCTTGCCATTTAGATCTCAGTTTAAATGTCATCACCTCAGAGAGGCCTTTCCTGTCCATCTAATTTAAATTAGTCGCCGCCTCACTCTTAATTCTCTGCGTGGCCCTCAGCACTCTCAGACTCTCTTCCCTGCTTATTTACCTGTGATTTGTCTTCTGTCTCCTGCACAAGAACTAAGCACCAGGAGAGCAGGGACCTCATCCTTGTGGTCCCCCTTGTATCACCAGCGCCTCGCACGGGGCCCGGCAAACCACAGACTCTCAGTAGATGTTTTTTGAATAGACGAACATATCAAACACCTGGACGTGAAATGATTCCAAGGAGCTTTTTGGAAATTATAATGTCATTATGATTTCCAAAGGAAATGACATTTATTCAGTTAACATGCATAATACATTACTGTATTAAAAAGAAAATAGCCTCAAGGTTACAGGGTAGTTTTGTCCCTGCCACTAAGTGCTGGTGGGCCGTTCAGCAAATCATGTCACCTGCCTGGACCTCAGTTTCCTTGGAAGATGAACACGGGGGCTGAAGATTGTGATCCTCAGACTGTGCTCTGTCCATCACCTGACCCAGCTCAGGCAGTGCAAGTTCCAGACGCTGCTCCTTAAGGACAGCTCTGTTTTTCGTGTTTTCCACATCGGTCTGCCACGTAAGGTTTTGACTGAAGAAAGGATTCTGTGGCCAAAAAAAGAGAAAAGTTTGAAACCCACAGGGTTTCCATGCCCACTAGTGGCCATTCCAGCTCTGCCCAGGCAGCCACCAGCGGCAGTTCTGGGGCATACGGTAGAGACCCGAGGCCCGCAAAGCTGCAGTCCAGCAGAACCAACCAGAAGAGCAAGGCAGATGATGTCAGGTGACCTAGAGCCCTCTCTAGGAGCAGAAAGAGCCCCCTCCCACCCCCAGCCTCACACCTTGCTAATGCACACACCATACTGCCTCTGCGATGTCACGTACTCACTTCGAGATTTCCTTTTGGCACCGGGTGTCCCACCAGATAGCCAGAGCTTCAGAGCGAAGCTTTATAATTAAAATCCTGTCACATTCCCCCAAAATGGTGCAAATGGTGCCAGGAAACCTGGCAGAGAAGATTTATAAGCTACTTCATTTTACCTAGTAATTTAAATATAATACTTCTGGCAGTGTTCAATTTTGGGCATTTTTAATTCTAATTAAAAAACCATTACTGAGCATTCATAGCCTCTATACCGTATTCTGTTGTGTCTCTGTGCTTCATTTTGGCCGTCCAGCTCGTAAACAAACAGCTTGGTCGCGTGGCTATAGCAGCCCACGTGCGTTTTCCTGGCCTTTGGGAATCACCCGGGTCCCAGGCATAATTAGTATAAATCTAAATCCTCTAGACTGTGACAGGAAAATGGTATGTTTGAACAGCAGCTTATTAAAATGACCTACTTAATTTAGGAAAAATATTGTATCCACTTGCTTGGTAACCTGGTTGCTCTCCCTGGCAGATTTTACATTTCTTCCTCTCTCCTCTTGTTTTTTTTTTTTAAAGAAAAGGAAAGGGAATGGAAGGGTCCATTCTACTTCATCCAAGGTGCAGACCCACAGTTTGGACTGATGAAGGCCTGGTCCACCGGGAACTGTGACAGCGGCGGTGACGAGTGGCAGCAGGAGGTCCGTCTAACCAAGCAAGCTGTGCAAGCCATCAACAAGCTGAACCCCAAACCCAGGTTCTTTGTTCTGTGTGGCGACCTCATCCACGCCATGCCAGGTAAGACTTGGGTCATCACTCATCACCTTTCCTCTACCAGCCAGTCGTGACCTCATTTGGGCAGGAAGAAAAAAAAAAGATTTTGCTCCAAAGACATCTTTATGCAGTAATAGCCCATTCTTTCCCTTCGTGACTGTTGCAGGATCATTGAGCATCAGAAAATGCACACTCATTTTATATTTAGAGTTTGGCGAGATTAATCACTGTAATTAGGCAGAACTACAGTTCTGAGGATCTGAGCTTCGTACGGAAAATGGGACAGATTCCCACGTATCACCTTTCTGCATTTCCAGGGACAAACTTGAACCGCTTCCAGATACCATATCCATAAATGTAATCCTCTCGTTTCTTTTCTTCTTAACACTTTTATTTCTCCCATATTTGTTGGTGCTTTTTTGGTTGCAAGTGATAGAAACCCAATTTAAGCGGGATAAAATTTTTTTTAAAAGGTATGTGTTGCCTCATGGGGCTGTAAAGTCCCGGGGCAGATACGAGTTTCTGGTACAGTTGGATCCAGGGGTTCAGAGGTTGTTAATAGCACTTGATCTCTCCATCACTGAGCTCTCCTTTCCTCTGGGTTGACTTCATTCACATGCAGGCCCTCTCTAGATAGTGGCTCCTGGCAGCTCTAAGTCGATATCCTTTTTACATTATAGAAACCACAACGGAAAGACAGTACCTTATTCTTGGTGGTCCACGCAAAGTCCCGGACCAATTCTCATCTGGCTCATACCTGCAGCCATAGCATAGGGTCAGCTCCACTGCAACCACATGGTCTGGAGAACAGGATGGTTTCTCTAAAACAAAAAGTGAGATGCTGGAAATACAACAGTAGCACATACCTTCTAGAACTCTCTTCCTTTTTTCTTTTTTCCTGCTCTGACATCCTCTCCTAAGCAAGGATAGAGTCCAGTGAGCAAGTTAAAAAGTAAAAGGAAAGTGCCCCTATCCCTCAGGGAGGCAAAGATGACCCAAAGACCATTGCAGAAAATACAGCAGTGGCTGTGGGTGTCTGCCTGTAGCTAACTTCACCTTGTAAACCAAGACTGTTAGTCCTGCTGCCATGTCTAACTCCTTTAGAAGCTGAAGCACCCTGCAGGAAGCCTGGGTGCATTAGTTCTTCCCCACTGAGGCTCTCTCCTCTGGTAGCCCTCCTTTCCAGAACAAAACCCAGAATGAAGATGCAAGAATGGAAAAAAGGCAGCCCAGAATTGCTCTCTCTAAAGTCCAGGGCATGTAGCCAGCAGGGAGAACCCTCAGACAGACCTCCCCTCCTTCCCAGCATTCTTATATTTTACACAGAGCCATGTATGTGGACACGCCCATGTCACTGACTCCTGCCAGGTAGAACCCTGTGATGTCCTCCCTGGTGAAACAGATGTCATGGCAGGAGGCAGGACGGGCAAGAGGGGACATGAAGGCAATGGGCAAAGACCTGACTTACAACTCAGGTGGCTGGGACGCCAGCACATGTCTGCCACTGATGCACTGGGTGAGAATGTGCAAACCCCTCATCTTCTGAGAGCTTCAGATTCTGAGCCAAGAAACCATTAAAGCATGAGGAATTTAAAACCTCAATAGTCTGGGGCTACGTAGTACAGGGATAGACAATTCCATACCTTCATACAAGTGATGAACATCTCAGCAGCTTGGTACAGAAACCAGGATGGTCCTGAATTCTGTTCTGTGGAGAGGTAAAATCTTAGCTGCTTGTAAACTTGGCCGCCCTTGATGACTCTTTTCCTAGGGTGCTGAGATTGTGTAATACTGAAGTGACTACAAAACGCCTTGGCTTCTGAAGGAGTTAGAAATCATAGCAGGACTCAGAGCTTTCTCAGGTGAAGCAAGGTAATATGTTGACCAAACTGATTAATGCTACTTCCAAAAGGTCTGATTTTCAGTTCACCGGTTTCTTTGGGATTGTATGGCCCCATATGCACATCAGCTAGAGCTCTCGCTCTGGACCACACAGTGAGCAAACTTCTGCTTTTATTGGACACATGGAAATTAGATTTCAAATTTAACATTTTTCGGTTCAGTGGTTTTTTTTCTCTTTAAAAACAGAATATTATGGGGCTCACTAGAATTATATGACATGTTCTCATAGATGTTTACCAAACTTGTTCTGAATTCTGCTAATATATTCAGTCATATTTCCAAATCAGATTTAAAATAAAAGCTTTCCATGCGATTACATTGCTTCTTAAATATACTGAGCATAAATTAAACATTATAAATTGAAAGATACGGTTTTTATGATCAGCCCTACCAGTTGGTCAGAAGACTTTGTAAATGTGAATTGGCAAACTTTTGAACATGTATTTTATATTCAGTGTGACTCAGGCAGAATTCATAATCTATTCTGAAGATTTGGACTGTTTTGTAGGGTTTTGACGGAGCCAGTGAAAGGGCTGTAACTGTTTTGAATATTGTAGTCTGAGATTAAGCAGAACATTTTAAAACTAGTTACCATTTTTTAATATGCAGTAGGTGGCTTCCCTCTCATTCAGCTCATATGCAGCAGGAGACACTAGGAAAGTAATTATTTGCTTTGACTACTTAGCACATTGTTAATTATCAAATGCATATATTAATAGGCAAATAAAATCAGAAAGCATACTTTTAGTTCTACCATAAATAATATCTTGGGCCAAGTAGATTTAGGTTCAAAATGGAGAAAAAGAGCTTTCAGAGTAATGCTCTTTTTAATGAAAGTAATAATACGCTTTTCCATTATAAATAGCCATCATAATATTCATTCATCTACAAACATTTAGTGCGTGCAAACCATAATAAGTGCCAGTTAACAGCGCTAGATGCTGTGGTTATAATAGTGGAAATGAGAGACCAGGTGCTGATACGGGGTTAGGGTCTGGTGATGGAAGAAAGAAACTTGGGTTCCTTTCTAAGAGGAGTTCTTGATGCCAAGCCCGTAGGAGAACCCCTAAGAAGTGCAAGCTGCTTCGTTTCAGACAAAGTCCATTTAGTTTTGAAACACGTTTTCATTCCGCAGACATCTTTTTGGTTATCTTGGTGTTTTCTTGTCTTATAAAGCTTCTCTGTGGGATAAGCCACATTATAAGCAGCAAACGAAGATTTGTACAAATACCCAGACCATTGATTTTCACCCTATAACTTAAGCCCAGGGTTACTCCTGTCAGTCCCACTGACGTGGAGGCATCGACCCACTGATATCGTCCCCAGGAGCCTTGTTAGATTTCAGCAATTATGTGTAAAGCTGACAGATTGGAATGGGATTGTACAATTAGGGAGCCAGAGATTCCTTGGAGCCTCTAGCACAGTTTGTTAGAATCACACACACGTCCATCCCTGTTTATTAAAAATTGGCATAACCCCACAAAACTGATGATACGGGATGAATTCTTCCCTTGATACAAAGTCTCCCCGAAGAGTTCTTCATGTATCGACCTCTGCTTGGGCGACTGTGACGTGATTCAGTTTAAGTTGTTGATAACCTTGGGAACTCCTCTGTTCTGGGAAGGGAGGCAAGTCTCCATTAGTGTTATTCTAATAGATGGTGTGTTCGTTTCCTGTCATTGCTGTAAAAAATTACCGCAAACTTAGTGACTTCAGACAACACATATTTATCGTCTTCTCCGTCTGGAGGTCAGAAGTCGAGCGTGAGTCTGCAGAGCTGTGTTCCTTCTAGAGGTTCCGGCTTCTAGAGGCTGCCTGCATTTCTTGTCTCATGCCACTTCCTCCATCTTCACAGCCAGCAGCCTTGCATCCTCCCTCCGCTCTGACCTCTGCTCCATCCTCTCATGTTCTTTCTGTTTCTCTGCCTTTCCTGCTGTCCGCTTATGAAGATCCATTTGTTTATATTGGGTACATTCCGATAACCCAGGATAATCTCTCAATCTCAAGATCTTTAGCTTAATCATATCTGCACGTTCCCCTTTTGCCATATAAGGTGACATATTCACAAGTTCCAGTGGTTAGGATGTTGGCTATCTCTGGGGGATACTCTTCAGCCTACTACTGAATATGGGTATGGGATGGAATATCAGGGTCTGTTATCTGCCAGGAACTGCACTGCTAGCGCACCTACTCATTACAGTCTTGCAAAGCAGACGTCACTGTTGTTTCCATTTTGCCTGATGGGGAAACTGCCTCTGAGCAGTGAATTACTTTTCCCAAGGCCATTTGGCTTATAAGTGGGCGACTCAAGTTCATCTGTTTCCAAACCTCATGCACTTCCCACTGTAGCCTGGCCGCTCACAGGGTGGTCCCCAGAGCAGCAGCTGGAGCTTGTCAGATGTGCAGGATCTCTGCCCTAGATCTCCTGGGTCAGAATCAGCATTGTAACAAGGTCCCCAAGTGAGTCTTATGGACAGTAAGGTTTTGAGAAGCAGTTACAAGTTGAACATCCCTAATCTGAAAATTTGAAATGCTCCAACATCTGAAACTTTGTGAGCACTGACATGATGCCACAGCGGAAAATTCCACATCTCTGGTCCCAAGCGTTTCGGGTAAGAGATACTCAACCTGTAATAGTGACATTGAACATGATGTTTGACAGTGCAGAAAAAGTGCCTGTAGAAGACAGGGTAAAAATGTGTGTCTTAGTCCCTTTTCTTTTGCTTCTAACAGAATACATGGAACAGGGTGATTTATAAGAAATGAAATTTATTTCTTACAGTTGTGGAGGCTGAGAAGTCCAAGGTGGAGGGCCTGCCTCTAGGAGGGCCTTCTTGCTGGTGGGGACTCTCTGCAGAGTCCCAAGGTGGCACAGGGCATCACCTGTTGAGAGGGCTGAGTGTGCTAACTCAGGTCTCTCTTTCTGTTCTTAAAAAGCCACCAGTCCCACTCCAATGATAACCCATTAATCCATGAATGGATTAACTCATTCATGAGGGCTCTGCACCACCTCTCAAAGGCCCCACCTCTCAGTACTGCCACATTGGGCATTAAATTTCAACATAAATTTTGGAGGGGGACAAATATTCAAACCGTAGCAATGTATCATGAGATGGGCTATGGAAGGACTAGAGCAACATGCATTCATTATAGAACAAGAAATCCTGTCAGACGGGCTGGGCATGGTGGCTCACACCTGTAATCCTAGCACTCTGGGAGGCCGAGGCAGGAGGATCACTCCGGGTCGGGAGTTTGAAACCAGCCTGAGCAAGAGCGAGACCCCATCTCTACTAAAAATAGAAAGAAATTACATAGAAAAAAAGATACATAGAAAAAAATTAGCCGGGCATGGTGGTGCATGCCTGTAGTCCCAGCTACTCGGGAGGCTGAGGCAGAAGGATTGCTTGAGCCCAAGAGTTGGAGGTTGCTGTGAGCTAGGCTGACTCCACGGCACTCTAGCCCAGGCAACAGAGTGAGACTCTGTCTCAAAAAAAAAAAAAAAAAAAAAAATAGAAATCATGTCAGTTTATAAAATCAAAGGGAGACTTCTTAACAAAAACCGTTGTTAATAGGGCAGATGACTCTGGAGGAAACATTTTAAAAAGCCATCCAGCAGCGTGCCTCCTCATCCCCAGAGGACTCACTTCCTGGTCCCTCAATGGTTTCTCATGTTCCTTCTCACCAAAAAAATAAAACACAGCATACATTAACCTTTTAATCAAAACACAGCATCGTAGGCAGAGACTGAAAGCCTGCCATTGTTTGTTGTCACTGCTGCTTAACAGCCGAGACGGGGATCCTGGTGATGCTACTGTGCTGCTTAGTTGCCCTGAACACATTGTTTTCCCCGTATTGATGGTATGTCATAGTTTTTACTGCTAGGTACTTATGTGTGAACAAGTGTTAGAAAATGATTGCTTATCGGTAGCATGTAAATTCAGAGTCAGGGGTGAGGGTGATGCCAGACAACCACAGATTGTTCGCGTGGGTGGCTGAGCCGGTGTCGTCTTTGCTTTCTGATGATTCAACGCACACACACTTTGTTTCATGCACAAAATTATTAGAAGTATTATATAAAATTACCTTCAGGCTACATGTATAAGGTGTATATGAAACATAAATGAATTTTGTGTTTAGACTTGGGTTCCATCCCCAAGATATCTTTTTATGTATATGCAAATATTCCAAAATCTGAAAAAAATCCGAAATCCAAATCCCAGGTGTTTCCGATGTAATACTCAGCTTGTGCTAAACTGCACAGAAAAAACTATGTTTTTTTCTTTTCAATGTATTAGGCATAATTTGTGTGTGTGTGCAAATGGCTTGTGAAAATTCCTTTTGACTATTAATGGTGTTTAGCAGGAGAACCATCATTCCTTTAGACTTACCCTGCTCAGCTTTCAAAGGGAAATGTTTTAAGTTTATAGGTTTTGTTTTGCTTCTTACACAGCAGTTTGAACAAAACAGAATGACCTCTCCTATGCAAGACTTTCAAAACAGCGCTTTAATGTTCAAGGAAAACAACCCCGCGTATATGCTTCGAAAGGATTTTTGTGTGCGATGTTCAGGAGAGCTACAACTTGTTCTTTGATTTAGGTCACATACTTGTACATAATCCCTTATCTGCCCTTCCAAAGTTCAGAAAGCTTTGGAAACTAAGAGTTTTTTCTTAAGTTTGAAACTAACCCGGTTGGCAGCAAAACTGCCCTGAACTGACATGAGGCTATTTATAGTCTTTATTTATCCTACTTAGTGAGAATAGTCATATGGTTTGCTAGTGAAATACTACTGGTTCCATTGCAGGGTACTGCTCCAGCTCGAGATGTTATTTATTATGCGCTTTATGTGCTGTTTACCATTCTAAAGTTTGGAAAACTCCAAATTTCAAATGAGATCTGGCACATTGGGTTTTGTATAAGAACTTATGGATCTACACAATTAGTACTTTTGGATTTATAGATGAAGAAGCCTTTCATCACTAGAAACAGAAGGTTTTTCCCTCATTCTGATGTAAAGTAGTTCCCCAAGTTAACTTCTGCACATCCATTGCCTGGTATAACCACATTTTCAAAGTTAAAAGGGTCCCAGACATCTTATATTTGAACTTTTGGGACTGTTTCTCTTGGGAGCAGAGTGACTCAATATGAAAATGGAACTGAATTCAGAAATGCTTCCTACAAATCAGGGGAGAGGATGCGTGCACAAAAGTGATATTTGCTATAGATAAGTGCGAAGTAATCCACTTAGATAGAAAAGTCTTAACTTCAAGGTAAAAATGGGCTGGACTTCGGCAGATACAGCTGCAAAGGCTGGAGAGGCGAGTAAGCGAATCCGTGGAGTGGTGGTTAAGAGTGGGAGATGCCATGGGAGTGTGAAGTGGAATTACTGATAAATGGGCTTGCGCCTTTCCATCGGGAAAAAGGCCGGAGTGAGACCTGAGCAGTTCTGTGTCATCTAGTTTGGTAACCCTTCATCTTAAATGAGCTGTGAAGGGCTAAGCTGAGGTCCTGATCAGAGCAGCCATGGCTAAATGACCACCAAGACTCCTTCTATGCTTGGAGATTTCTAATTCCATGATGAAAGTATAGAATTGGGAAATAAAGCCACTGAGCAAAGATGGAAAGCTTTGGTGTGCTGGGCTTCAAGCAAAGAATAGAGCCATTTATCCCTCTGCGGTTCGCACGATCCAGGAAGGCTGGTGTTCATTCTCCTGCAGTTGGGCAGCCGCAAACACGTGAACGTAATTCTGGTACAAGACAGACTATGATAAGCAAAGCCTCAGAGGCATAATTTTGAAAACCAAAGCCAGGATTAAGACTCTGGCCGGGAAAGGGCCTTATCTCATTCCTCCAGTGTCTGCAAGTTCACTTCCCCCAAGCTTAGTCCCAGGTTCCTAAAGGGCAGTGGGGTGTGCATCTGTTTTGGCGTGTATTTTCATATAGTGCCCAGTGAAAGGCACGTGGAAGGTATTCAGTGAATGCAGGTCAAATAAATCATGGTATGTTCCCCTTGATCCTTAGCAAGCAGCCAGCAACATGGTAAGCACCCAGTACTAATTACTGGCATAGATGAGTAAATAATCAATTCATTTATTTAACAAATCTGTATTAAGTACCTGTTTTGTGCCAGGCACTCTTCTGAAGTTTGTGCTACATTAATAAATCACCTAGAAATATAGATACATGGAAACATGAAATTCTTCCTTTGTTTTTTAATTCTAATTTTGCTAGCATTCAGACTAGGGTAGATATGGGCCTGTTTATTGTTATTTTATTAGATTTTTAAATTACGCAAGTAATATGTGAATGCATTCTCTTTGTAAAGATTTAAAATCTGTATCTAAAATAAACTTTGACTCTCCACCCCACCCCACCGTGGTGCCAAGTGTTTGCCTTGGGGTCACCCAAGTTAAAAGTGTGCATTTTATGTAAGCAAGCATTTCTTAAATACAAACATGACCATACTGTGCACACTGTTCTGTGATTTACTTTTCCCCTTCCATCTGTCTGGAAAATCTTTTTATTACGGTACCTATAGATTTATGTCGGTGCCTATAGATTTATGTCAGCCTTTTAATAACTGCATTGCATTCCATGGATGGGATCTCATAATCAGTTAATCGTCTCTCCTGGTCATAACTAGGAGTGATAATCTTGTGATAACTCCAGTTTGGAGCTAATCTAAGTAGTGGTGCTTTGGGCATCCTCACATGTGCTCTTGTGTGGTCAGATAAGTATTTCTTTAGGCTTGGGGTGGATTGGTTGGATCTGGGATCTCCTGTGGCATTTGCACTGAGTGAACACTAGTCAGTTTGCTCTGCAGTTCCCTGGAGGACATCTCTCAGCAGCAGGGACTTTCCTGCCATATTATCTCTTACGTAACTGACAGGCTCAGTCCCCTGTCCTGTAAGTGATAAGTTCCTGCACTGCCTGCCACGTAGAAAATACTCAGAAGGTTTCCATTAAATGAGAACTCTTTTGTCCATATTAAAGTAGGATCTGTTTGTTTTGTTTTTCCAAAAAGCAGCTCATTTAGATCACATTCACTTCCTCAGCTGTATAATTAGCCTTGGCTCTGAGAAATGCCTAGATTTAAAGACAATTCACCCTACGGTTTAACACAGGAGACATAAAAGGGGAGTTATATGCAAGAAAGTGACTCCTTAGTTGAAATATCACCAGGCCCCGGAATGGGCCGGGGCTGTCAATGCTCAGATTTTCCAGCAGGACGTGTGGCCCGAATGCTGAGCAGTAACCTGGGAGCAATCAGCCAAGCCCCTGGCCTCTGCGCTCCTTCACATCCATTATAAGCACCGTGAAAGCATCCAAGCAATCAGTGACAATACCTCCCTTCTGCTGAGGCTGATTAAAAGTGGTTTGAACTAATTTACCTAATATTACTAATTAGGGAACTTGGAGCATTACTTGAAAAGTTGTTGCTGATGAGGTGTGTGATCATCCTTCCGCCTCTGTCAGCACTTGCTGCGTGGCGAAACGGCAGAGGCTGTGTCAACCCTTTGTTCCCAGTCATGGCGTTTTAACCCATTTTGTGCCTCGGACCAGGTTGTTGAAGCCCCTGGACCTCATCTGAGAATAATGTTTTTAAATACACAAAATGCATGGGATTTCCAAAGAAACCAATTATATTGAAATACAGTTATCAAAATATTTTTAAAATTATTTGACATGATGATACACATGCTTCTGTGTTGATCCGTTAGATAGCACAATCCAACAGCAGGGCTAGTAACTGCCACAGTTTCAACGTGGCAATGAGCTTGATATTTTGAGGTATCTGCAACAACTGTAATGTGATAAGAAAAATCCAGGTGGTTTCTGTTGGGGATAAAGTCACGGGGCATTAATACCTCTGTGATTTTTTTTGCTAACTTTGTAATAGAGGAAGATGCTAAACATCAGAAGTCGGTGAAAATCTGGTTTTCTTCCCATCCAAGTTCACAGGATGAACCCCAGATCCGTGTGGCCCCCGATGAAGAGCCCGTATCCACATGCACACGTACACGCTTTCACTCTTTGATTTGTGGGAGCTGATTCCTCATGGTCAGCATGGGGGTATTACGATTGACCGAAGTATCTGCTCACTGGCAGAAACTCCACCTTTACTTAAAGGCCGGAAGTCTTCTTAACTGTAGCTAGGAAAATATGGATGTTTGATTATTCAATGAAAAGAAATGACAAGACCTGGATGATAAGGACTAGTTCACAGTTGCCTTTTGATTAAGTGGGTAAAAAAAACTTCCATATTCTTTCTGTCCAGTTTCCAGAGTTTGGATCAAAAACTTACGATCGAGAGAGGCTTGCCTTATTTGTTTGTTCTGTGAAGCATTTGGGAAGGTTTAAAATGAACAAAAGCACACAGTAGAAAAGTATAAGTAAGAAATAAATATAGGTCAGGGCCAAAGGAAATAGAAGTTTATGTAGGAAGTCAAGTCCAGAGGCAGAAACAGAGAGGAAGATCTTAAGCGTCCTTGTGGTTGATACAGTTATGTATCATAGAGAGACCAGAAAGAGTCGTCAAAGAAAGAAAATCTTACCCATATCTAGGAAGAACACAGCTTTTCTTAGAAAATCTTAGCTGTAAAAGCAATTTTTAATGAAGATTTCCTTTGCTGCACTAAGTAATACAGCCTCCAAAAGGGGCATTTCCAGGGCAGGTTTCTTAACCTGGGTGCGAGGTCCATGAACAGGCTTCATCCAGCCAGTGAGCCACGTGAAACTGGGCCAAGTCCAGTTTATTTGCATAGAAGGCTTGGGGGGTGGAGTGGGGAGAAGGTCCGTAGCTTTCATCAGACCCTTTAAGGGCTCTGTGATGGTTAATTTTATGTGCCCACCTGACTGGTCTAAGGGGTGCCCAGACAGGTGGTAAGACGTTTCTGGGTGTGTCTGTGAGGGTGTTTCTGGAAGAGAGTAGCATCTGGATGAGCGGAGGGAATGAAGAAGATCTGCCGTCACCAGTGTGGGCAGCATCATCCAGTTCACTGAAGGCCCAGGTAGAACAAAAAGGCGGAGGCAGGGCCAATCTGCCTCCTGTTGGAGCTGAGACTTCCGTCTTCTGCCCTCAGACATCGATGCCCCTGGTTCTCAGGCCGTCGGACTGAGGCGGAGTTAAACCCCTGGCTTTTCTGGGCCTCCAGCTTGCACACAGCAGATCGTGGGACTTCTTGGGCCTCCATGATCATGTGAGCCAATTCCATAATAAGCCTCCTCTTTACATCTGCACGTCTCCCGTTGTTTCTGTGGAGAACTGTGATTGATACAGGCTCCATGACTCAAAAGAAGAAGGAGGGCCTCTGAGGAACCAAGAAACAAATGTGGTTTGTGATCTGAATGCTCTCGTTTTCTGCTTCTGCCTGGGGACACTTCCCCTCATAGCAAATTGTGACTGCAGAGGCCATGGGGCAAAGAGCCCGTGGCAGCCTGCTCAGAGATGCTGGACCAGCCCTCAGCAGAACAGCACTGAAGCCTGCCCCAACCTCAGCCCTTCCTTAGGGTTTTCTGGCACCAGTAAACGGATTCTGAAGGAGCTTGCAGAGTCCCTGGCAAGCTGTCTCATGGAATAGACAAAGTTAGTGTCTTTCTAGCTTGTGCTTAGCTGGAGGGAATATTTTCATCTTCCCTTTCATTGTCATTTTTGCTCTGAACGCTCAATTCCTAGAATTGGAACATCTCGCCTCCTTGATGGGCCCGTTTTCTGCATACTGCAAAGGAACATGACCCCAAAGGGGTTCAATTATCAGGTAATTGGTCAAGTGATCAGAATGTGACATGAAAAAAATGAGAGGTTGGAAAATGGAGCATTTACATGCCGAAACTGCTGAGGACGTGTTTTGCAACCCTCAGAATTTAGAAACTCACCTGCATTTTTCAAATTCTGCATTGCACCTCCCACCCGACACCCAGTCCCTAAATAGCTTATTGGAAAACCATGGTAGTTTTTGTTTAATATATATTATTTGGTTTATATAAAAATTTACTGTTCCTTACTTTATATATTATTTGGGTGAAATACTGCTGTTATAATCCATAAATACTCTTGTGAAGAAATTTTATATTGATCTATAAGGTAGCAACTTTAGAAATTTTGCTTGGATAATATACCTTTCTTAATCTTTTTTTTTTTTTTTTTTACAAAAGCACATTAAAGCATGTTTTACATCATACTGAAGTCCCCTGTTATGTCAGTTAATTCTGTTTTATTAATTATATCCTAAGATGGTTAATAGTACAGATTCAACAGTGTGTTGCTATAAATATCTCAAAGCAGCCAATATAATAAGCTGTAGCTGTTAGATGCAAAATTAAATGTATCTTGTCTAATAACATGTATAATTTAAAAACCAGTAGAACCTGATTAAGCTTGATCTGTTAGCAGTATGGTGCCAGATCACTGCGTGAGTAACGTTTATGCCCACGAAGTTTTAGATCAATGAACTTACATACCTTAGTTAATTAGAAAAAGATAATGAAAAGCATTAGAGATGGAATGGATTACGGCTCTGTAAATTCCTTGGGACTAGATGAAAGTGAATGTGTTTAATGGAAGGAATAAATCATTTTCCTGAGTTCCACTCAAGGCTACTTGTGCCACCGTGTTCTCAGCCCTGGTGGAGGACTGTCACACATAGTTCGTGTGACAGAAAGTGGTTTCCAATGTGGTCCCCTGCTGTTCCACCATCACTGGCAAAGTCCTTGATGCTGGCAGTTGAGGTCAAGTCTTTCGACTTTGATTTATTTACTCGTTTGTGTGATCAATAACAGCAAAGAGGTATCGAGGATCTGCTTACGTGCCTGCACTGCTTGCAAGAAACAAGCACAGTGTCTTTCTCAGGAAGCTCACAGGCTAGACAGGGACACAGTCCTGAAACCTGAGGAGGTGTGAATAAAGCAGAGTGGCAGCCCTGACCTCGTGCTGCTCGGGAGGGTGTGTAGTAGGTGAGGAGAGAGGCTTCCTTGAAACTGGAGTAGGACTGAGTGGCCCCTGCCATGTTCATGGTTTTAAAACAGTGAAATCAAACAATACCAAAAGGTATCCAGAAAAAAACAAAATGTTCCAGCCACTGTAGACCTACTTCTCCACACAAGTAGGAGGTGAAGTAGGTCTAACCATAACTACCGTTAATGGTTTTTCATGAAAAATGATGGAAAATTGTCAGGTTTTGGTACACTTGCATCTATATAGCTTTTTGTTAAAAAAAAAAAAAAAAACACGCAAATGAGAGCAAAAAAGACAGCGTTTGTTTAGCTTGTCTTGGTTGTTGTCTCCCATAGCAGCATGTGCAGAAGTATGCCACATTTTGCAATGCACAAGGTACCTGTGTGTATTTAAACAGCCCTCGGCTGGTGGCTGCTGGACACTTAGGTTGTGTCCAGTGTCCTGGTGTGCCCAGCGTTGTGGGGCCCCTCTTTGAGCCTACACCTTTGTATCCATGTGCAGCATTTAAGAACGTGGCCTGTGAAGTCAAATCCTAGCTCTCTGGCTTACTGGCCAGATATCCTTGGGCCAGTTACTTAATCTCTCTGTAGCTGAGTTTCCTTATCTGTAAAATGCAGATAATAATGGTACCTACTTTATAGGTTTCTCGTAAGACTTAAATGAAATAATCTATAAAAAGTGCTTAAAATATTGGCTGGCATTTAATACCGCCCAATAACCACAATTATTCCTATTTTATTTTCAGTAATGGCTTTATTGAGGTCTAATTCCGTACCATACCAATGCGTCTACTTACATTCATTGGTTTTCAGTGTATTCACAGAGTTGCGTAGCCATCATTGCAATCAATATTAGAGCATTTGTCAACCCGAAAAGAAACCTCGTCCCTGTTAGCTGTCATTCCCCATTTCCCTTCACCTCCCACACCGGCCCTGTGCCGGCACTAATCCACTTTGTGTGTGTGGATTTGCCTATTCTGGGTGTTTCATATAAATGCAAACATACGATGTGTGGCCCTTTGTGACTGGCTTCTTTCACTGAGCATAATATTTTCAAGGTTCATCCAGGCTGTAGCTATTGTTGAATAATATTTTGTTGTAGGGATATACCACATTTTATTTATCCATTCTGCTACTGTTTGTTATTCTGTGAGATAAATGTTTAGAAGTAGATTGTTGAATACGGTGTTATTAAGGAAAATGGAAATTAGGCCTCTGTCCGGATGCATGGCACAACTACAACAATTTAATATTTTTACCCCCATTACTAGATAATATCCCTGGTATGTAAGAAATTGAATTCGCCATCTCCTTAGTGTTACCCACCCCAAAGAAATCAGAACAAATGAGAGGCTGTATAAGGTGGAAACTAAAGTCCCAGGGCCCATTTCCCTACCTTTGGGCAGACCCTGTGTTGTCATTTGATATAGCCAAAGAATCGGGTTATTGTAAGACTGTAACTCTTCATTTTTCAAAGTTTTAATCCAGGATATTTGGTCTGAAGTTTAAACTTTTGGAAACCAGAAAGCAATTTTACTAAGTTAGTTACACTGCCAGTATCCACAGCTTTCATTTATTTCTTGTTAACAAGTCACTTGAAAGAACACAGTTTTCCCCGATTGCCCCCTTATCATTAGGTAAACTTCAGTGGCCACCAGAAATTGGGAACAGCTTGTTACTATAAATAGCAGTACTCATAATAGTGTAGAGTCACCAAGGTGGCTGTTTTATTATGAAATTATCTTTATCCCGTTTTGCAGATGAGCAAATTGTCCCTTCAGACAACTCACCCAGCACCGTCCAGCTGGTAGGTCGTGTGGCTGTGGCTCCAGCTCAGACCAGCACCTCGGAGCTGGGACTCTGGGCTGAGTTACAGCTGTTTGGGGGAATCCTTGTATCTGCTGCCTTCTGATGGGCTAAGGCTGCGTGAAAACTGGGGAAAAGGGTACTGAAGGGGGAAGACGAGCATTCCCTGCTCGAATTTGCTGGGAGCCAGCCCTAGGTGCCCATTTGGATCTGTTTCTGCATCTGCGTCGGGGCAAAGCCAGATTTCTGCAAATGGACACAGGAGACACTCAGTTGCAGCGTAGGCCGTCCTGCCAGCCCTGGGCCACATCAGCATTATCGAGTTTAAGTTAATAGGATGATACCGGCATGGGAGTTACTTCTCTGTGTTTAATAGACCAGGGCAGCAGTACTCAAAGATGTCACATTTTAAAATTTCACTTATCGGTAAATTAAAAACTGTCCCCAGAGTCCCTGCTCTAGGGAACTCTAAACGCTTGGCACACGGCACGGGTGAGTCTAAGCACAGTCCTGCTGACAGTGCACTCTGGGACCACTGGGCCCCAGGAGCAGAAGACCGTGTTGTTAAGCAATCCCCAGACTCCAGTGACGATGAATATGACCGTCTTGTCCAAAATTGCAGCATCACCATCTTAAAGTCTCTGTGCATCCTGAGACATGTAAAATTCTTTCTACCTATGAAGGGCAAACTTGGCAATCAATTACAGCTGTCCCTTCGTATCCATGGGGGATTGGTTCCAGGACACCCCAAGGTTGCCAAAATCTGAGGATGCACAAGTCCCTGATATAAAATGGGGTAATGTTTGCACATAACTTATACATATCTTCTTCCCGTGTACTTTAAATCGTCTCTAGATTACTTGTATGTGATGCCCGTACATCACTTTATTTGCATGGATTCTACATAGTATTTAGCACGTAGCAAATTCAAGCTTTGCTTTTTGAAATTTTGTGGAATTTTTTTTTTTCTGAATATTTTTGATCCACAGTTGGTTGGATCCAGGGATGTGTACCCCACAGATACGGTCAGAGGGCCGATGGTATTTAGAAAAGGCAGAACAAGTGCTTGCGGTGGGCAGGCATTTGTCCTTTTTGACCACTCAGTACCTTTGTATCCCCTTCTCGTGTTTGGAGAGTCCCCTCCCGAACGTGTGTCCACCTGCCTTATGGCATAAACCACCCGCCATGATGGGCACGAGATGCCCTATCAGCCTCTCTGGCTGCTTTTGCAGCCAGGACTCAGGCATGTAATCAGAGCCGACCACTCAGACCTGCCTGTACTGGATTATGAATCTTCAGCTAATGACACAGAGGAGGAGGCAGGAGCCATCCTCGTGAGGGAGGTGGCAGCGGTGGCCAGGGTCCCCATTATTGCCACCCAGCATCAATCACCCATCAGCAGGGCTCTGTGTCCAGGTATGTTTCTCCCTGAGAACAGTTCTGCATTTGATTGGGGGGCTGCTTCTGCCCTCTTAGCCTCGAGATCTGGTTCTCTAGCTTTCTTTAAGATTCACAGCTACCAGGAACCCTTTCATTAATTGCTTCTCTGCTTTAATTAGCCAAAGTCAGATTCTCTTGTTTGCAACAAAGAACCTAACTCACGGAAGCTTCTGCAGCCATTTCGTCTAGCCACTTCCCCAAGGATGCTGGGGCCAGATCTCACACCTGTGCTTCTCACTAAGGTGTATCTGCCTGGCTGTCCCATTCGCACCTTCAGCATGTGGAAACCAAGCCTGTTTCTGCACTAAAGAGCTTTGCATTTGGTGGTAGGTGTAACATTGTTCCCTCAATCACAAGGATGTGGATGTTTTGGATTCATGTCTGAGTCATCTTTCCTCACTGCCCAACCCCCTGTAGCCTTTAGTCCCCTCTCCCATACCAGCCCTGGACACTCAGACCAGGACGTTTGTAGCTGCCCCTGATTGAACCATCTACCAATGGTGTGGCCTCCCCTCGGATTGTCCCTTCTCTGCCATGTCTAGTGCTCCACACCCTCACCCCTGTGGCATACATCTTCCCCGCGTCCCCACCCTGCAACCTGACTGCAGCTCTCCCCATAAAGAGCTGGAATCTGTCTCTCTGCCCCTTCCACCTTCTTCAGCCACCAGAAAGTGGCAGAAGCCATGGTGTGCCCGCCCACAGGCCTCACCCACGTCTACACTTTCTTACGTGGACCCAGGCCACAGTGAGCACAGGCCCAGGCCAGCCTGCTGGAGGTTTGGGAACTCACAAACTAGAGCTGATACAGCCTGATTGTCCCAGCCATGATCAGCAAGTCTGGCCCAGACCAGACCTGCCCAGTCAACGCCGGACTCTCCAGCTCATGAAAGCTTATTGCTTACTTTAGTGAAGCCACCATGTTTGGGAGTGGCTTGTCACACAGCACAAGCTGGTTGGTAGGTAATGGATACGTGTCCTGTCTCCTCCCCTGGTGTAGACAACAGAAATTCATTCTGTGTAATTTGAGGAAATGGGGGACAAGGATGTAGGGTGTCTCACAGAACTCTAGGGACGTTGAAGGAGCAGGCTTGGAACTGGGAAACATCGCGCATCACTGGGGTAGGAAGCCCTGGAGCATCTCTTCAGGGAACATATTCTGGGCATGGTCATTCTCCATCCTACACTCAGGGTTCAAATTCCGGGAAGGAAGTGTAGTCTTGGCCTGGCTTGGCTTCCCCTTAAGAAAGTCTAGAGTCTCCCTCGACATTCAGATCCAGTTCTCGCTTGTCTCTTGCAAACCTCTCCCCAGGAGGGTCCTTTTAGAACCCCTGTGCCCTCTCCTTCTCTGGCTGCAGTTCTAGGAGCAGCACCACCGGGCCCCCAGGGTGAGGATGCAGACCACGCCATTGCCTTCACCACCTGGGTTTGAGTCCCAGCTCCATCCTGGAGTGGCCGTGTGACCTCCCTTCCCTCATCCCCTCCATCTTCATTGTTGCTGTTGTCATTGCCATCGTCGTCATCATCATCATCATCATCACCATCACATCTTCCTTTGAGATTCAGCTCCAGTTCCTACCTTCTTCCTGAAAACTCCAGAATTACCCATTTTTAGCCATTTCTTCTACTTCATAAACTCTATATCGATTCTATTAATACTGTGCCTCCCTAGAGCTGTTACCTGCTGTCATTTGTCTCAGGCACATGGTATTACGGTGAGGAGTCTGGGTTCTAGATGTGACTAGTTGATAAGACATGGAAAACAATACCTCTGTCAGTGGGCTGGTGGGAGGATTCGCTGAAATTGTGAATGGGAATGTTTGTGGCCCTACCTGCCACGTAGTCAGCACTCAGTTGTAATGACAGTGGGTGGTGGTGTTTCTTGTGTTCCCTCCCAGCCTGTGAGCTGCTTGTGTGGGTTCCTTGCTAGGTATCCATTTGTATCCCGAGTACCTACCACGAAATCTTTCACATCATAAGTACTCAAAACACACAGGCTCTCTGGAGACAGACCTGAGATTAAAACTAAGTGTCAAACAAGAGCCATTTGACTCTGGGCAAGTTTCTAGACCTCACTGAGCCTCTGCTTCCTTATCTGAAACCAAGGATAATAATATCTACTCCCTGGGTTGTTTGGAGGATCCTAAGCTACAGGGTCCGTGATGTACAGCGGTGGTGGCAGTAGCGGAGTGACGTTGCGGTCATTTTCCTTCATCCTCACTTGCGCCATCACTATGCGTGCCCTGTCCCACTGCCACAGGAAGCATAAGTGTGAGGGGTAGAAAGGGGATTGGTTTTCTCTTTCTTTGACTCCCCAGCTTGGAATATTCCCAAAGCTCACGTGGGGAAGCAGTGACAGCCAAGGTGCCCTATGACAAAAAGGGGATATCTGATTATGTGATTTGCCTAAAGAACTTGTTCTTCTTCTGCCTTGTGTTGTCGTGTACTTTGCCGTGTTTTAGAGCAGCCCTAGCTATCTACCAAATTTATTCGGAAGTGTGGTCTTTTCAGCCACATGCCCTGACACACCACCATCTCCTGTACGTGATTACACAGTGTGTTAATCTGGCATTTTCTGGCAGCAGGCTAGGAGGACTTGCTATCTTTCTTAGAAGGTTGCCATTAGGACTGGTTTGGCAGATTGTCTGGAAGGAATGGAGCCCATCATGGATGCAAACTGTTCTTCACTCACCGCACCTCTGCTGCGAAGGCCCCCAGAGGGCCTGTTATAACGAAAGAACCTGTGTGCAGGTGGAGGGCCCCTTGTGTAGCTTAGCTGTCTTCGCTTTGCAATTTCCCCAGCACAAATACAAGATGTACAGATAGGATGTATGTAGAATGTCAATGCCGAGGATCTGAGGCCTTGTCTATAAAACATAAAACATTCAGCGGGAAGCCAGTAGAGGCATTCAGTTGTTTGGATTTTATTTTCTGGCATAATAAGGTTTTTCTGTACAGTTCAAGTAGGCTAACCCTATAGGCAGACTACATCCTATTGGGCATTTAATTTCTGCAGTAATGTTTATAGTTATACTTTGGAGTTCTGTCATACTCCAAATTAAGGTGACCAACCAGCCTGGTTTGCCAGGGATTGTCTTGGTTTTAGCGAAGTCCAAAAAGTCCCACATTCTGTGAAATTCCTCGGTTCTGGGCAAACTTAGGGGGTCGGCCAACCTCAATGTGCTATCATTGGGTCCTGCCATTCGCAGATTGTAGTTTGTAAATGTAAACATCTTCCAGGACACTGAATCTAAAACTTTTAGGAGTGAGACATGGAAAGTTGTTGATATAGGCATTTAACATAAATGCCTGGCTCTGTAGGGAAAAAAAAGAGAACCCATTGGGGATATGTTTTGGGAGAACATCATAGTGAAGGTCTATAACTTTGATCTCAAGAGTTGTACCTTGAGCTTCCCTAGACACCCCTTAATTGCTTACTTTTATCTGATTTATTATTTTGCTGGCTGGCTTTCCCAGCATTTCTCAAGAGAATCACTCACTGTTGTTGAATAAATACATCTCTGTTGCCACCTCCCCAGGAGCAGTTTGCACAGAACTGCCCACATGAGATGCAACATTGTCACAAATTGCTCCCCTACTTTGCAGCATTTGCCCTTGTGACTTTCAGGTTGGGACTCCTATGTAAAACCATAGTTGTCTGTATGAACAGCTTGTCAGTATGGACAATGAGTCTTTGCCAAATCGCCGGTCCTGTGAACACGTGAGTCATGTGATCATGCTCCAGAGCTGAGCCACCTTCTGATTCTTTGAGGCACCCCCATATCCCCAATATGCAAATTTCAAATCGGACACCTAGCCTGGATTTTACATCACGCTATCCCAAACATGCCTTCCAAATTTGCTGAATTTTGTCTAGTTGTTTTCATACGACGAAGCAAATGAGTGAATTAATTTTATTATATGGACATTTGCCTTCTCAAAAGTATTTACATCTATTGCAAAAATGTCCTAACCTTATAACAAGTAGACAGTAAAAATATGTATTAAAATGCTTGTAAAAAGGTCATCCTGAGAGAATGTCAAAGATTAATACGAAAGCATCACTGGTATAGTAGTCATAAAAAGGATGCAGTTCCAATGCCAAAAGAGACCCATTAGAGACCATTTGACCCCATTTTTGCTGCTTCACGTCCAAGAGTAAACTGCTCATCTTTGTCTTGACTGTGCCACATCTACATGCCACTCGCTGTGAGCAGAAGTTTTACAGTGACTCTGACCCACCTTTTTTGCTACACTTTAATATTTTCTTCACTTTGGCCCATTGTGGGGCCAAAGAAAAGCTGGTATTCTTCCTTTGGGCCTCTGCCTCTCTGCAGTGGAGAAGTTCCTGTGAAATTGGATTTTTATAAATAGAATGTGCCAGAGGATCTTAGAGGAACTCTGCAGTGAATCCTTTTGTAAGGTGAAGGCTATGCTTGCAGTGTACATGCATCCCCTTGATTTGTTTAATCAGGTTTGTGTCCATCAGGTTTGGAAGTGTGGCCCCTTTCCTGCAGTATATTCAGTAAGACCTGCTCTTAGTGGGCGGGGGGCCCTTCTCACAGCGGGAGGAGAGGTCCCTGTGTGTGTTTACCGCAACAGACCAAGGCCAACAAACAGTTGCTGGTGAAAGTTGCCTTGAACTAAGAGGGCTTCATCTGGTTTTGATTTGCCTTGAAAACACCCTGTCAAAATAATCTAGAGACAGAGCTGCTTTTAAAATCAACATTTATTATTTCATTTGTCATCAAATAGAGAGTCTGAAACCTTGAACGGGTGGATTCCAAGGCCACAGTGTACCCAAGTGTAGCTCTCCATTGCTGAGAGGCAATTTAGGGACTAAACATCTCTGTCTTCTTCCACCTGAAAATGCAGTGCCATACAAAGGAATAAAAAGTCTGTGCATGAAGAGCCTCCGAGGGCTGTCAGCCGTAGAGGAAAGCTGCAGAGACCCCAGTGAGGTTGCCTCCGTCGTAATGAAACGACCAGATGACCCTTGCGGTCACCGCGAGTTCACTCTTGGCCATGTCTGTGGCCATTCCCATTCCCAGTTCACACTGGAGGACCAGCTACATTTCCTTTCCTCTTTTCCCAGATCGGTCACCAAATAAGGTCAGATTTCCCAAGAAGACTGTGCTCTATGAAAGGCAAGCCAAAAAAAAAAAAAAAAAAGTGAGGGAGAGGGCTCCCAGAGGGAGAAGATCCAGGTAAAGAAACCACAGGCTCCCTGCAGAAAACAGAGAGTGTGTTCACATTAGCTTATGCTATTGAGGTCAGGGGGGTAGGTGGCCACAGGATTCTGGAGAAAGGAATTTATGAATTTATGAGGCTCTTGAAGAAAGATGCTTCTAAGAAAGAAATTCACTCAAGCTAGCTTAAGCAAAAAAAAAAATAAAAAGTGACTGGGCGTGTTGAGACTTAGGCAGATTTTACAGAATCTAAGGGCAGGAAGAACAGTCAGACCTGGAGAAGGAGGGGGATCTGGGCACAGGGACAGGAAAGACAGTGATCAGTGACTCCTGCCATCCCTGGGGCCACATGGCCTCTTCTTCTCTGCCTTTTTTTTTTTTTTTTTTTTGCCTTTGCGCAAGACTGGCTTCTTTGGTTTTAGTGCACAAACAGGACCATAGTTGATGGGCCTTCATAGTGTTTCACAGCTCAGTTCTTTAATGAGATGCATCAATATCCAAAAGTCCAATTCCAAACTCCCTGAAGAGGAAATGTGATTGGCTCAGCAAGGAACAGACATCTGAGGCCAACTAGCCATTCCCAGGGTCCTGGTCACACTGCAGGAACATGACTGCAGGCCTTGTGCCTGTAAATGCAGGGAATGGGCTGGTATCTCCTACCAAGGTATCTACTACCATTCGCCCAGAAGAAGAAAGAGGGCATGGCAGCTGTTGCTCAGGGTTCTTTGGGTGCAAGCAACAGAAATCAAGGGGCCAATTAAAAAGGAAAAAGAAGGAATTCAATGAAAGGGTAAGAAGTGGTTCATAGGATTGAAGGAAAAGCTGAAAAACAGACCTCTGGAAAGCAGGGGGACCCGAGCAGCTGTGGGAGTCGGGGAGCAGAGCCTAGCCGAGGCCTTGCCACGGCACTGTCATCGAGGTGAATCTGCTTCTGCTGCTTTCATCCTGTGTTGCTGTGCTCAGGAACCAGCTGCAGGGAGAGGAAGTCTGATGGACCTAGTCGGTGGACATGCCCATGCCTTGGCTGGGAAGGGTCCGTCATTGTCAGTGACAGTCCCAGCAGAGCCTGTTACAGATGAGGCAGCGGTAGTTCTGCAACCCAGAATGGTGGTGCAGTTACCAGAAAAGGGAGAGATGAACACAGGGCAGGTAAAGCCACCAATTCCACCACATAGGAGCTACTGGGAATGAAATGCAGGGAAAGAAAAGCCCTGGGATGGTCAGGAAAAGCCCATGGCAAAGGCCACTGAATCAGCAGGGAGGGGTCAGGTGGCAGAGGGAGGATGTGCATGAAAGAGGCCACCATCTCTCCTGTGCAGTGACACACCCATACCTCGTGGGACCAGGTTGCCCAACAACTAGAGTGAAGCCAGGGTTCAGATAAGCCGCCAGCTCAGGGAAGACACTTTCAAGCCCTGGCTGTGTTTGGCTGGATCCGAAGATTCATTTTCTCTTAGTTCTTGACGTTCCCACCCCTAATGCCCGCGTCTGCAGAGCACACCACTGTGCAGGGAGCCGGCCGTCCCCTTGGCAGGCGCGAGCGGGGCTGGGGAGCAGCAGTCCTTCTGGGCTAATGAGACGTGGGGGGTGGTGGAGCCTGAACAAAATGGAAAGAAAAGCTGTCTCACCAGAAATGGATTTTAAGAGATGATCTCTACTGCATCCAAATGTTTCCCTTTCCTTTTATCCTACCCTGGTGTCATGTTTGAAAGCACTTCGTTTTTGATGCGTGTTTCAGTGCAGGCTGCTGTAGCACACTGTGGTGGACTGGGACACTTCAGCAGCAAACATTTATTTCCTCGCAGTTCTGGAGGCTCACAAGTCCAGGATCGAGGCACTAGAAGATGCAGTGTTTGGTGAGGACTCACTTCCTGGTTTGCAGGTGGACATCCTCCTCTCATTCTATTCTCACATTGTGTTCTCACATGGGGGCGCCGAGAGAGAGAGAGAGCAAGAGCTAGTGTGTGAGTGTGCACTCTCTCGTGTCTCCTTTTATAGGGGCTCTAATCCCATTTATGAGGGCTCCACCCTCGTGACCTAATTACCCCCTGAAATGCCCCGTGTCCAAATGCCATCATGTTGGGAGTTAGGATTTCAACATACGAATTTTGGGGTGACACAAACATTCAGTCCGTAACAGCATGTAAAGAAATGTAGTAATTTGTCAAGGAAATATTTCTGATCACTGATAGAGTAATAGAATAAAAAAAACTGTAACCATAAACACACACTGTACTGAATTTGTGATGGTTCAGGCATGTTGAATTTGCCTAACAAAACATTTTGCTGTCAGTATTTAGCTTGTAAATCTGAAAGGCAAGAGAGTTTGGATTTGGTATTACTACCCAGGCAGAAATATATAATTTTTTAATATGTATATTTTAATCTACATCTTACCATATTAAGTTATATATAATGTATATTTTAATATGTATTAATAGATAATTTTTCATACCATTACATACGGTCTCTCTCTTTTTATTCATTTGTTTAGCTGCCAGGATAGCCCTTCAAGTAACTGATTTTCAGAATTTTATAAATTTGATCTACTCAAAACTGACACAAATTGACTTATTCCCACCAACGTGAAGATGACTGTGGGTGAACAGAAGGTAGTTAGGGAGAATTAATTGGGAACTGTCAAGATTAAACAAAGGTTTGTTATTTTGTGCGGTAGAGTAATAGATAACAGAAGAGCTTCTTATCAAGCATGACAACTCATTAGAGCCCTAACAGCGATTCAGGTGCACGTTTATGTTATAAACTAACATCAAGCAGGCTTTTTAAGATCCAAAGGCTGCTTTTCGCACCAAAATCCAGCTACAACCTGTGACGTTCTTTTAATAGACATTCTTAAAGCAAGTGGGAGCCTTTTTATTTTAAAACAGTGCTTTAACCTCTGCTCTATTCCCATGTGTTTAGTTTTATAAACTAGAACTAGTTTATTATGAGAAAGCTTTATCTTCAAGTCAAAGTTCTGCTTATGGGCTCAGTAATTGGGGGTATAGTGGAAAACGCTTAGACCTAGGGGGTCAGACAAAACTAGGTTTGAATTCTGACACCACTATCTCCTACCTTGGTAACTCTGGGAAGCTTTCTTTTTACTTCCAATTCAGTGTTACTTATTGAGTGGCTTAGCATAGACATTTCTCATCTATTTTATCACTGAGTCCTCAACATCTTACTGAGGATTAGCTGTTGGGCTATATTTTTAAAAAGTTTTAAATGTTTCAGCATTTTAGCAAAACTGAAAAGAATAAAAACACCAAAAATAGCCTAAAGATTAATATAATGAGTACACATGTATCTACCAGCCAGCTTAAGAAATAAAACATCAATACTTTTGAAGCCTCCTGTGTGCCAGTTTCAGTTGGGGATTAAGAGCATGGGACAGAAAATCCAAATAAAAGTGGCATATGTAAGAGAAGAGTTTATTTTTCTTTCAAGTAATAACAAATTGGAAGGTAGGTATTCCTCAGACCCAGGCTCTTCTAGCTTTCTGTTCCTTCATCTTTAGGGCATGGCCCCTGTCTTCATGCTTACAAAACGGCTGTAGGAGCTGTAGCCATCACATCTCTGTTCCATGAAGGAGCAAAGAAAGACCAATGGCAAAAGGGCTTTTCAAGAAGGCCCATCCAATGACTGGTCTCTGGTCTCTGACTAGAGACCAGAATTGTATTGGAAAATGTAGTTGTTAGCAGAGACCATTTTCGCAGCCATCAAAATGTAGGTTCAACAGAATGAAAAGTAAATGAAAAGAAGGGTTTCTTAGGTAAGCAGCCAGCAGCCTGTCCCTAAGAACATTCCTGTGCTTCCCCCGAGAGGTAGATACTATCTTTAATTAAAGATTTGTGGGTTTTTATTGCTTTATTATATATTTTTTATTACAGACATACATATTTTATTGCATTTCACTTGATTGCCCTTTGCACATACTGTGTTTTTTATATATTGAAAGCATGTGGCAGCCCTGCATAGAGCAAGTGTATCAGCGTGGTTTTTCCAACAGCATGATGCTCACTTCATGTCTGTGTGTCATTTTTTTAATGCGTGCAATATTTCAAGCCTTTTCATTATGACATTCATTATGGTGATCTGTGATCAGCATCTTTGACGTTACTATTGTAATTGTTTTGGGGTGCCACAAACCATGCCCATATAAAATGATTTATTGATTTATAAACATGTGTTTTCTGACTGCTCTACTCACCAGCCATTCTCCCATTTCTCCCCCGTCCTCAGGCCTCCCAATTCCCTAAGACACTACAATATTGAAATTAGGCCCGTTAATAACCGTATAACGACCTCTGAGTGTTTAAGTGAAAGGAAGGGTCACACATCCTTCACTTTAAATAGAAAGCTAGAAAGGATTGAGCTTAGTGAGGAAGGCATGTCCAAATCTGAGATAGGCCAAAAGCTAGGCCTCTTGTGCCAGACAGCCAAGTTGTGAATGCAAAGAGAAAAGTTCTTAAAGGAAATTAAAAGTGCCACTCCAGTGAACACACAATGGTAAGAAAGCAAAACAGCCTTATTGCTGATAGAAAGAAAGTTTGAGTGGTCTGCATAGAAGACGGGCCAGTCCCAACATTCCCGTAAGCGAAAGCCCAAGGTTGATGAGGTTTAAGGAAAGAAGCCGTTTCCATAACATAAAAGTGCAAGGTGAAGCAGGAAGTGCTGATGTAGAAGCTGCAGCAAGTTATCCAGAAGATCTAGCCAAGATAATTGACGAAGGTGTGGTTACACCAAACAACGGATTTTCAGCCTTCTCTTGGAAGATGCCATCTAGGACTTTCATAGCTAGACAGAAGTCAGTGCCTGGCTTCAAAGCTTCCAAGGACAGGCTAATTCTCTCGTTAGAGAGATGCAGCTGGTGACTTTAAGTGGAAGCCAGTGTTTATGTACCCTTCCATGTCCATGCTGTATAAATGGAAAACCGAAGCCCAGATGACAGCACATGTGTTTACAGCACAGCTTACTGAATATTTTAAGCCCACTGTTGAGACCTACTGCTCAAAAAGAGAAGGGGTCCTTTTGACATATTACTGTTCAATGACAATCACCTGGTCACCCAAGAGCTCTGATGGAGATGTACACGGAGATGAATGTTGTCTTTGTGCCTGCTACCATGACATCCATTCTGTAGCCCATGGCTCAAGGAGTCATTTCCACTTTCAAGCCTTATTATTTAAGAAATACATTTCAAAAGGCTATAGCTGCCACAAATGGTGATTTCTCCGATGGATCTGAGCAAAGTAAACTGAAAACTTTTTGGAAAGGATTCACCGTTTTAGATGCCATTAAAGAACATTCATGAATTCATGAGAGAAGATCAAAATGTCAGTATCAGCAGAAGTTTGGAAGAAGTAGATTCCAACCTTCGTGGATGGGTTTGAGGGGTTCAAGACCAGCAGAGGCAGGAACAGCAGATGTGGTGGAAATAGCAAGAGAACTAGAATTAGAAGTGGAGCCTGAAGATGTGACTGAATGGCTGCAATCTCATGATCAAGCTTGAACAGATGAGGAGTTGCTTCTTTTGGATAAGCAAAGAAAGCAGTTTCATGAGATCTACTCCTGGTGACGATGCTGTGAACATCATTGAAATGACAACAGAGGATTTAGAATATTACCTGAACTTATAAAGCAGCAGCAGGATTTGGGAGGATTGACTCCAATTTTGAAAGAAGTTCTACTGTGGGTAAAATGCCGTCAGTCAGCTTTGCATGTTCCAGAGAAATCTTTCTGGAAAGGAGGAGTTAATTGATGTAACAAACTTGGCCTCAGCTGGTTTCCTCACCCACGTTGGTCAGTTTCCACTGAAGGCTGGAAGGTCACACGCAGCCTCCTCTCTCTTTTCTGTCCTTCAGACTCTCGATGCTCTGATGTCTGCACCCCCAGCTCTATTTTCTCGTCTGAAGGAGACTGTCGGGCTCTCCCTGTGTCCCCCTCCCTGCAGCATGGCCCGGGAACTCTGCATGCAGCAGTCTGGCAGTTGTAAGGCCCATCTGACTTGTGTCCTGTCTCTTACGAGTCACTGACTGCCACGGCCTGTGAGTCCCCATCGAGTGCCATTGGTTGATGTATTTCGTCCAGTTTTTAATTGCTCCAGGTAGGAGGATAAATCCAGTGTGTGCTCTTTCCTCCTCCTTGGCTGAAAGCACTAAGTCCTCACTGTGGTTTTCATTTCCTTCATTTCCTTTCATTTCCTTCTCTATTACTAGAGAAGTTGAGCATCTTTCCTGCGTTTTCCGAGCACTTTGATTTCTTCCTCTCTGTACTGTGTTCATCTCGGGCTATTTGTCCCACTGAGATATTTATAAATGACTTTTTCATGGTAACGTGGAGGACTTATTTACATATTTTACAGATTAATCTCTTGTCAACTTATATCGGCTGTTGCTGTCTTTTCTGAGATGTAATTATCTTTTCATTTAAAAAAATGTTGTTTTGATGAGCAGAATTTTTAAGTTTTAGTGTAGTCCCATTCGTCAATTTCCTTTATGATCCATGCGTTTTTTGGTCTTGTTTAAGAAATCATTCTTTATCCTGAGGTCATAAAGATTCTCGACTGTATTTTCCTCCAAGAGATGAAAAGGTCTTTTATGTTTAGGTCTTTAATTTATCTGGAATTGATTTTTGTCTGTGGTAGGGGTAGGGATCGCAATTTTATTTCTTTTGTCTTTTCTAGTTGGGTTTACCAGTTGCCCCAGCACCATTTATCAATTAGTCTTTCTGTGCAGAAAAGACTAGACGTAGCAGACCTGAGACTTACTCTTCAAAAGGCCTGTGCAGAGGTTGGTGCTTGGCTGGCATTGGGAAACCTGGGCCTGGGGAGAGTTTCCACAGTGTGGTGTGTATGTTGAACACCTGCCTTTCCTTCTGGGAGTCTGAAATTTGGTACGTTAGGTAGCATGTGCCCAGATGACCAGCCCCCCCATAGAAATCTTGGGTGCTGGGTCTCTAACAAGCTTCACTGATAGGCAAAACGTAACACGCGTTGTCTGCGGGAGGAGTTAGCACGTCCTGTGTGACCCCATTGGGAGAGGACACGTGGAAACTGGCTCCTGGTTTCCTGTCTACTTCATTCCATGCACCCATTCCCTTTGCTGATCTCGTTCTTTGTCCTTTTTGTAATAAATCCCAGCTGGGAGTATGACCATATGCTGAGTCCTGCGGGTCCTCTTAGCAGATCATCAAATCTGGGGTGATCTTGGGGACCCCCAACACACTATCCTTTCCCTGCTGATACTAAAATAATCCTGAGAAGTAACTATTGAGCAATATTCTTAACTACCCTTGAACATTAGTTTCTTCATCTAAATATCTAAACTTCCTCCCTTTTCGTGGCCTGGCGTATACTCTATATCACTCAATAAATAATTATTGATAGCCACAGGAAAAGAACAGTGAAAGTGCCACAGTCGTTTGGAGGAAGGCAGTAAATATTCAGTAGTAAATCTTTTGAGCAGCTATATTTTATGTTTTTGCAATGAGTGAAATAAATGTTCCCATATCTGTTTAAGATTGGCAATCACAATTTTTTTTTATCATCTTGGAACATTTTCCTTTAATATCTTTAGTTAGGAATTTTCTCCCTTCCTAATCTAGTCCAAGAATTAAACATCCCAGGGCTATTTAACAGGCTCTCCGTTCCTGCCTTTGTGTCATTGGATGATTTATAACATCAAGCTATTCAACCAACTGCTTTTATTTATAGGGTGTTTCTTTAGGTAATAGTTTATTTTTGGTTGAGTGATTATATTAAAGTGTTTTAAAGACATGTCTACAGGTATTTAAAATATTATTTCTGTAAGTATTATGCACTGGATTGCACAAATTTCTCTATTTGTATGTTTATAAGAATATCTTTATTTGGTAATGTTTTAAATACCGTAGTCCTCGACCACGGAGAGGAGGGAAGCAGGCGTGCAGATTATGGGGGCTGGCGTTATATACTGGAAAGTGGGAGTTGTGGCACAGTTAATGGTTAACATCTCAGAAAACCCTGCCAAGTGTCTCATTGTCCATTTGCTGCCTTCTGTCCCATAGACAGTCGCGTGACCAGCTTGGTCTCCAGCAGTGGTTTTCTCTGGTGGCGTGAACAGGTCAGTAGTGTCCAACTAATTTCTTCCCCTGATGAACGGAAGCGAATAATCATGCCCATTTCAAAAACTGCTCTGAATTGAGCTTAATGCCTTAACTCACACCCACAGTGAACGGAGTCCCTTTGTCACCACTGATGACTCTGACATCCCTCTCGGCTCGCATGTGATTCCGAACCTCAGCTCTCCGTAAACAAGTCTGTCCCCATTCACTTGTTCTACCGAAAAAGGCAGCCGAAGGAGGATTTATTTTTTTCCTGCCTGTCCTTAAAAGTCTGATAGAAAACCATTCTGAGTGTCTCTCATGCCACTTAAACGAGGCAGAACCATCATTCTTCCTGATGATTGACCCTCGCTGCTGTCCAGCCGGCACCGTGATGAGCACCATACAGCTATAGTTGGCTGTTACTGTCTTATTTTGTCATAATTGGGCCCCGTTATATTGCTGTGTTGGGCAGTTTTCATGATTTGGAAATGGAAGTGTAATCCAGTGCAATACCTGCTCCTTAGAGCTGTTGAGCAAATGACTTACTAAGCATGTTGAATAGATGCGGATCTTTAGCCTTTTCTCTTTCGATTAGCCAGGAAAGCACCAGCTTAAACTGGTGCTTAAACCAGTGGGAGTCCACAGCCCGGCAGTGCCCTCAGGGACCTAGGGGCTTTCTAACATTAAGCATCGTCATCCTTAGCATGTTGGTTTTCCTCTTCACGCTTGCTGCTTTGTGGTCTCAAGGTGGCTGTTTGGGCCATATACGGGCCCCCTTTATCAGGAAGGCAAACACTTCCCTAGGCTTGTGTCCTCCGTACACACCCGTCCCACCCCCACTGCCGTGTGGACTTTAGTTGAGGTCCTGTCGGTCAGATCTGGGTCACATGGCCATTCCTGGACTCCAGGGAATCTTGGAAAGCAGGGCAGAGGAATGTGCTTATAGGCTTGGACCAATCCTATTTCGCCACTTGGGCATCACTCATTGCTGTCCTGAGCAAAACTGGGTTTCTGTTGTTGAGGAGGAAAGGAGGCTGGATGCCGGTGCACAGTGGGCAGTGTTGGCCACAGACGTGATTCTCCATCTCTGTCTGTCTCCCACACAGACACATGCACGCCACATCGATGATAGATATGTAGTTACCAGAAACCAATCTGAACATGTCACCTCTTTTCCAAGCTCACTTCAGTGGATTCTCCTTGTTCTTTGGGGATTGGGAACTAAATAGTTAAAATAAATACAAAGTCCAAAGAGGTCTGGCCTGCCCACTCCCCGTGGCCTGATCTTACGCTGTCCTTTTCTGTGCTCTTTGTGAACAAGCCCACGTCACCATTAAGATCCTCACACTCTGTACTCTCTTTTCCTGCCACAGGGCCTTGCACCTGCTGAGAATTCTCTCCTTCACTCCTCTGGCCCAGCATCATCACCACCTACTCAGAGAAGCTGCCCTCGACCTCACTTGACTCCAGACCTCTGATATATGAAGGAGAGTTTCCCTTCTTCATAACACTAATAATACATTCTAATTTTATGTATATTTGTGAAACCCTTTTATTCTCATCCTCAGTAGACACTAAGCTCCATGAAGGCAAGGACCACACCTAATTATAGTCATGATTTATATTCACTAAGAATGCTTTTGGCTACAGATATTTTTTAAAGTGTGTTAAATAAAGCAGGGCTTATTTTTCTTTTTTTTTTTTTTCACATAATAACAAGGCCAGGCTGCTCCCGGCATTGGTTCATTTGCTTCATGCTATCCTGATCAGTGTCCCTGCCATTTTTCTTGTTGTTTTCCTCATGGCTACAAAATGAGTACTGTAGCCCAGCCATTGTCTCCCTGTTTAAGAGAAGAAGGAAGGAAGGGAGGCACCACCATTGACACCTGACCCTTTTATCAAAAAAGCCTAAGTTTTCCTGGAATCCTCCCAGCCAGTTTCTGCTTGTGTTTCTTTGTCACTTGGCCACCTCTAGCTAGAGAAGAGGCTGGAAACAATGCCTGTAGCCTTTCCAGCCTCCATATTAGAAGTCAACAAGGGAGAAAAAAGAGGAAATGGGAGTCAGACTAGCCTACCAGTCTGCCTGACCCCTGGAGCCCCAGCATTTACCTGAACAAGTACTTGGTATTAATGGACAAGTAAAAGAAACTCACCTGCTTTGAATATTTGTTCATTCGTTCAGCGTCCAGCGTGAGCCACTCTCTATACTAGTTACTCTATGTACACAATTTCTTATTCTCATGACAGTTCTGGCGAGGCAGACATTATCATTTTTATTTTGCAATTAGAAACAGACTCTTAGGAAGAATAAATAACTTGGCTCTAGCAGAGGCACATCCAAGACTCCAACCCAAACCCACGCCCCTCCCAGGCAGCTCACCTTCCGCAGTGCAGTGCTGGCTTCCTGATCACAGCTGATGCTAGGATCAGGGTATGAAAACTCCTGTGTTTGACCTTTTTCTGCCAGGAGGTAATGGTTATTAGCCCCCAGTTTAGCTTCCACATTAAACATGTTTTGGCGAAGCAGTTTGCTAATAGTATTGCAACTGAACAAAATATATTAAAACTGTAATTTGGGGTGATTTTATATTTGGAGTCTAACTAGGTGACATCCATTTTATGAGCAGGGTTATAATTTTTAGCAGAGGATTTATGTGGTAGCCTCTTTAATAAGCATTTATACCCAGTGGTTAGTCTGTGCTCATAAACTCTAAATAATTTGCAAAATCTTTTTCTGTTTAAGTAGGTAAGGAACTTTGCCAGGAATTTTTCACCCTTCCTTATTCCTGAAAAAAATCTCAGCATTCTCATTTCAGAGTAAATGGAACAGTGATCATCTGTATTCATGTCCATAGCTTACAGTTATGCATTTGTGAACTAAAATATTCAGAGACATTTCATCCCTGCAACATGTTTTTTTAATAATGTGCAGGGGGGGTTGCGTGTGTGTGTGTGATTATAAAAGTAATAGATGAGCAATTGAAATTGGGGAAGAATGAGAAAAATCATTCGTAATTCTATACCACCCAGAGGCAATAACTATTAACATTTTTGGCATATTTCCTTCCTAATCATTTAAAAATTTTTTTGCCTAGCTGAATTCATACATTATTTGCGGTTCCATGTGCTGCAGTTTTTCATATAACATCAACAAGCCTCCGTGTTATTACAAGCATCCTTGTGAATGGCTGCATAATGTCCCTTCATTAGGAAACCAACATCCTTTCCTGGGCTGCTCTTCTTACGTGATGGACTTGGATTCTCTCTCAGATGCATGATGTGTGCCTTGAATCGTTAACATTTTCTAAAGGAAGAAGAATCCAAATTCCGACACATCTGCCAACAGGCCCTCTCCCTCCGTCAAAAACCATGCTAACAACTTATCACTGGGGAGGCATCGGTCATTATTATCATCATGGTGCCTTTGCCCTGGTAGAACAAGATGCTGGCAATTTTTATATTTTAAAAAAAGGACCAGATCCTTCAAGCTTGCAGGCAGGGGTCCCCAGATGCAAAAGATGAATACCAAGAAGACAGAAAATCACCCCAGTGTTCCCTCCAGCGGGTCCCTCCCACTATTCCATATCTGGTCACTACTCTGGTGACCCCAGAGCCCCTTTGCTGCCTGGCTCCGGCTTCTCTTTGCTTCTCACAGCTCAGCAGCCCCTCTGACCTTGCAGCCTCACCCAGTTCATAGAATTCTTTAGCAGAGCAAGGGTAAGCTCCTTAGACCATCTGTTAACTTTTCATTCTTCAAAACAAGTGGCCCATAAAGGTATTGCTGCCAGAGAGGTTATTTGAAACTCAAACCCAAACATCACCATCCCTGCTTAAAATCCTCCAGGGGCTGCCCGTTGCCCTTGGAATCCAGATGGGTCCCTACCTACAGGGGGCCACAAGGCTCTGCCTGATCCGGCCCTGCCTGTCGCACCTCCTGTCTCTCCCCAGAGCGCCCCGGGCCCCGGCTGTACCGGCTGCTTTTTGGTTCTTCACTGTCCCTTTTACACACTATTCCCACACACTCTGTCCCCTCTTCCTACAGACTGTTCCCTCTGCCTCCTCCCCCTTCTCCCCTTCCCCCTACACCTGAGCACCTGCTCAGACACGTGCTTCCTACCCCGCAAGTGGTTGCTCAGATGTCACCCTTTCAATGAGGCTGTCTCTGATTTTAAAGTTGCCGTTCTTCCCAGCCACACCGGCCCCCCAGCACCCGCCCTGCTATTTTCCTCCGTAACACTCAGCACCATCTAACACGCTGCCTAGTTTCCTTATTAACTGCACCGATGGTCTGTGTTTCTCCATGAAAAAGTAGCTCTATGAGGGCAAGAATTCTTTTGCCATGTTCTCAGTGTCTGGGACCGAGTAGGCATTTGATACAGCGTTGTCATGCAAGTGGAAAGAAATACTAAGTCTAAGTCCCTTCCCCTCCTCTTCCTTTGTATGCACCCCTTACAGGGTGGGGAACCTGTGGCCTCAAAGCCACACGTGGCCCTCCAGAGCCCCAAGTGCAGCCTGACAGAATCCAAACTTCACAGAACAGATCCCTTTATTAAAAGGATTTCTTCTGTAAAATTTGGATTCAGTCAAAAGGCCACACTCAAGGATCCAGAAGGGCCCCGGTGTTACAGCTGCTGGACATTTCCAGACTAAGAAAGCCCAAATCCAAAGGTGTTTAACCTTCTCCTCATCTCTTTATGGTCCCAAGCAATGTTTGGATACGATGCGCACATTTTCAGCCCACTGCTGAGTTTGAGGTCCCTCTGAAGGCCCAGGCTGCCGAGAAGTCAGGACTCCCGAAAGCCCTGCTCGCTTGGACAAAGTCAGAACTCGGTCAGGCTCTGGGGACCAGGGGATCGTGCTTCCTGGGTGGGAAGTGATCAGATCCTTTGATACCCTCCCTGGGACTGAAGTGATGGCTCACAGTGGTGTCCAGGCCTGGCTCTCTTCCATCCTTTGGGGCAGTTTAATCTAAATATAACTTTCTTTCCTCACTGGGGTGCTGAGAGGGGCAGGCCTCTTTTTAATCTCTCGCAGAGACATTTGAACAGCACGTGCACCCGATTTCTGAACCGGGAGAGACATCTCACAGTGCCTTTGCAAACAAGTCATGTTTTCCTCCCCGTTTTATTTCGTTTATAATAACTAACATTTATATAGGGCTTGCTGTGTTCCAGGCATTGTTGTAAGTGCTTTGCAGAGATGAACTTAATCTTCATAACAATCCCATACAGCAGGCAGTATAATTGTACATGTTGTTACTCGATATGTGATTCATCTTTGGGGAAGGGGTACCTGGATCTTGGTGCAAATTGCTTTATCAGTGTCATCTGTTTATCCCATCTCGTACTCAAAGGAAAGGCAAAAATATTAATGGTTCCATAGAGCGTGTCAGGGGCAGATTTTCAGCCCCCTAAAGGGAAGTTGCCCCCAGGGTCTCCCAGACATCTGTGCACTTGTGATGGCAGTGACGTAAGTCTCTCTCTCCTGCTGGTGACCCTCCAGGCAGTACTCCCAGCTTCTTCTCTGCCTGTTGGTGGGGTTCACCCGAGTTCCCTGGCTTCGACCTGGAGCCTGTCCTGAGTTTCCCTGCCTCGACTGGTCTCTGAAGTCTCGTGATGGGCGTGGGAGGGCTGGTGAGCGCCAGGTGAGACAGGATCCGTTCATGATTCGTGGAAGTCAGGTGATTCGTGACTTTTCTTGGTGCCAGCCGAATATTTAACTTTCTAAGTTGACTAAGCCCAGTACCACTTGCCCATCTGCTTTCTGCTCTCCAGGTTCTGTGGCTGTGTTCTCCTCTGCTATTATCTCTGTCCTTGAGAGTTAACTCTTTGCAGTGGGATTTGTAGAAGGATCAAAGCTAAATGTATTTCCAATCCACCGTCTTTAACCGAAAGCCTCTATTGCGATTTTAAGGTGACTTCTCTCTCCCAGTCTCCCTAAACATAATTACCCTGTGCTTCCTCTGAGTCGTTTCTGCTTAGTGGCGGTATAAAAATACAGTTTTAATGCCTCAGCCTTTCAGTGCTACTCCAGAAATCGTTTTCTGCATTCTGCACTGCCAACAAAATGACAACTTAATTCTGATTCCCTGTCTTTTTCAGAGATAATGACTAATAGCACAAATTGAAGGTATAGTCTGTGGGATTCTTTCTCTTAATTTTTTTCTCTGAGTTTGCAAAAATCTAAATTTACTATCATGGACTTTTAAGCTGATCAAGTTATGTTTGAGTCTTGTAATGTCTCAACGTTTAACCTTGCAATAATATCCCAAGTGTCAGTCCCAGGGGTTCCCCTTGTCCCTGGACCCATCTTTACTGCTTTGGTTTTGAACTTCCAGTGCCCTGAACTGGAAGTCCGAAAAGGTTTCCCCAAAGAACTAATAGGATATGATTGACTCTCCACGCCTCCACCCCCCATCCCTGGGCTCCCTCCGGGGCTTTCTCTGCTGCGGAGATGGTGACAGGCAGGTTGGGAATAGCAAGGAGGGGTCACAGATACCTTCTCTGTCCACAGTGGTGGTGACCGTGCCTGGTGGTGACGATGCCAGCAGACAGGACGACAGGCACTCTCAGTGCTGAGAGGCCCCGAACGCTCTGTACGTCCCGTCTAGTTTCCACTCAGGCCCCCCCCCCACCTCCCGAGTGAGCTCGCCCTCTGTCCCCCGCTTTGGTTTCTCACAAACTTGACCCATCCCACCACAGAACTGGCAAGACCATGCCGCTTCTCTCCTGGTTACAGGTCACTTCTTTGATGCCGTTTTACTCATTAAAATAGTCTTAGCATGAGGAGGGGCCCCAGCCGGCTAGCCAGGGTGCAGTAGGGCAAGTAAAGTACTTCTCTCGTGCTTGGCATGTGGGAAGAGTTCCCTGAGAGATGGCTGGTGTATTCATAGAGTGAATTTCTGAGCAACCCAGGAGAGTTATTTGCTGCCTGTGGTGATACGGTTTGGATGTTTGGCCCCTCCAAAGCTCATGTTGAAATTTGATCCCCAGTGCTGGAGGTGGGTGTGATGGGTGTTTGTGTCGTAGGGTGGATCCCTCATGAATGGCTTGGTGCCCTCCCCACAATAATGAGTGAGTTCTCACTTCATTAGCTAACACTGGTTGTTAAAAAGCACCTGGCACCCGTCCTCCCTGTCTTTCTCCCACTCTCGCCATGTGACACCCCTGTTCCCCTTCACCATGCTTCTTACAGTACACAGAACCGTGAGGCAATTGAAGCTCTTTTCTTTATAAGTTACCCGGCCTTGGTATTTTCTTTATAGCAACACAAATGGACTGACACGCTTGGTCAAACCCAAATTGTGATTGGCTCACCTCACTTTCTCAGGGGGTCTCAAGAATGTAACCAGCCTGTAGACCCTTCATCTTTAACTCCCTTGCTTCTCCATGTATCGACGCTATGTTATCCTAAATCTACTAATTTAGCATATTTTCCTTGTGTTAACATAATAAATAGTATTTCTAAGTGTAGATAATCACGTAATTATACCTCTACCAACCCTATAATCAAATGCATTTAATATACTTATTACTGTACATAATACATTCCTCTCCTCTGGTATATTGAATTCCCTTCCGATCATTGCTACCTATGGATAGAAATAGTGCTTCGGTTTCTGTGCTCGCTGATAAGAACAGTTTTGAAAAGGAGAAAGGGCACAAATTCTAGCAATAATAACAGAGATCTCAAATATTTTGCTGGGAAAGTAAACCAGGCAGCACAGGAAGGAAGCTTGATTGGAATTTTTATGCAGTGAAATGGTACATTCATCTGTGCTGGGGATTAATTAGGTTCCTGTGAGTTAGCCTGAGATCTAACCACTAGTTACAGCGTGATTTCTGTGACAAACCGTAGTTGCATTCCAAGCAGCCAGTTCCTGAACAAATTTTTGCATACCATATACATTTTATGGTGAAGACCACACTAAGAGGATAATAAAATTGTCTAAGTCTGATGTCTTTGCCTTGTAATACTGCTGCAGGGGAGATAATTTACAAACCTTTGCAAGTTAATAAATCCATGTTATAATGTTCTTAAGTGCAGAATTATGATGAATGCAGAAGTTGTAGAGCCTCATCATTATTTGATGATTTGAGGGGAATTAACATTCCTCCATCAGACTGGAATTCCTGAGTAAAAATGGTTTTGATATCCAGCATCTCCCTTGCTGGTGACCTCTCTGATAACCTCTGGGCAGATTCGATAATTCTGGTGACCTCTCTGATAACCTCTGGGCAGATTCGATGACTGGGTGCTACTGTATCTTCCCCGTTGCCACCGGCTGGAATGCCCGTCTGGATGATTAAATGGGATACGTTTCAACAATGTCTGAAACTCCCCTATGTTGGACACACATTCGGTTGTAGTAAATGCGCCTGGTAGACACATGGTCAAGTTGTACGTCCTCTGAAGCCTCTGAGGGTTATTTGCTGTTTGTCATCACTTAGTCAGTGGTTCCTTGACAGGTGCCGTGAGGGATGTCCTTAGAATCGCGTGGAAGAGTTCTTCCCGCGACAGCTCTGGCATAAACCTCACGCACACATTCTCGGCTTCACGGGGAAGGGCACCGTCCCGTTCACTGCGCGATCCCAGGCACCTAATAGCCCTGTACACATAAAACTGGTGTTTTGGGGTTTTTTTCCCCCCATTCTTTGAAGATAGATACTATTGCTGCTTTATACCTAGAGAAATTCAGACAGCCCACAGCTATGTAAGAGGTGATGTCATAGTGACAGGGCTGTTGTCAATATGAAATATATGCAAAATACTTGCCTTGGTGCCCTGGCAGATAGAAGCACTCCCTAAAGATAGCTAAGGCATGCGTATAATTCATTCTCACTTGGTTGGTCACCAAGTGAGATTTAGAACACCGGGTCTCCCCACCCCACCCCCAGATCCCTACCCATGGGCCCGTTGACAAGCCCGTTCCCAGGCTACCCCTCCGTGGCTGAGCTGGGGCCTGATGGAACAATGGCATTGATGCCGTGTGATACCAAAACGAAAACGCCTGTCTTTGTGTTTTACCTTCGAAGCTATACAAGCCCCTTCAAATGGAACACTCTTCCAAGAACCGTGTCATTTTAGAGCTGGTGATGAGTAAATGCAAACTACTCTTTGTGTTCTTTCAAAATGGCAGAGAAACAGGAATACACCACTCTGTTGCAGAATTCGTCTCCAAATGTGTAAGTTTTGAAACTGGCAAGGGTTTCAGAAAGTGCCTGTGGCATAAGATGCCACAAGGCCATCCATAGTACCATCGAAGGCATGACATGAGGATTCAGTGAGCTAGAGTATGTGAGGATGAGACGAGGTCTGTGAAGCTTTGTGACCAGGGGAGGGGGCAGGCTGGTGACACGGCTGAGACAGCCCATGCTGGTGGCCGTACGGGGCACTCGTGGAGGTGAGGGGCTGGTCGGGAGGCTATTGCTGTCTTCCAGGCAGCAGACTGTAACCAGGGGAGAAGCAGCGTGGTCTTGCCGGTTCTGAGAGGCAGGAGGGATGGGGAAGTGTCGGAGGAATGGGAGCAGAGTACCAAGGGTGACCTCACTGGCACAGGGCCTGTCTGGAAGGTCGGCGGGAAGTCCAGACAGAGTCTATGAGCTTGGGAGCATCTTGGCTCTGAGCGGGCCTGTTCTTATCTGCTGGCCAGGTCGCCTCCACTGTGCACACGGAAGGTTCTATGACTCCTCCTTGCCTTCCCCAACCTCTCTGTTGCCATCTCCGCATGGGAAGAAGTCCCAGAGGGGGGCCAGGGTGGGGGTTAACATCTGTCAGCAGTTCTCTGGGGAAATGTGCTCTGACTCGGGCCAAGTGGCGGCAGGGGAGGCCAGGCGCAGTGGATGGGTTTGAGACTCGCTTGGGAAATGGGGTCTCCAGGGTGTGGTGGTGGCTGGATGTGGGATGCGGGGAGGGAGTGACCAGGGATCAGGCCTCCTAGATCTCTGGGTGGGGCAGCTGGGTGGATGGGGAGCCTTCCGGAGGGGCCGAGTTTGGGGCAGAGGTGGTGGGGAAGAGAAGCCATGCTACAAACTCATCCTCTGTCCTGCAGTGGCTGGCAGAATTTTCCAGAGACCATTCCTTTCTCAGAGCATCAGGAGGCTTCAGGTGAGGGGAGCCCAGGTGCTCAGGCGCAGCCCGCCGTCCTGCCCCCCAGGGATTGTGTTTGTCTCCTGTGGGGCTGCTGTAACACAGGCCCACAGACTCGCGGGCATACAGAGGAGAAATTAATTTTCTCACGGTTCTGGCAGCTGGAAGTCTGAGACCAAGGTGTCAGCAGGGTTGGGTCCTCCTGAGGCCTCTCTCCTTGGTCTGCAGGCAGCCGCCTTCTCCCTGTGTCCTCACGTGGTCATCCCTCTCCTCTTTTTTTTTATTTTTATTTTTTTTGAGACAGAGTCTCACTCTGTTGCCCAGGCTGTAGAGTGCCGTGACATCAGCCTAGCTTACAGCAACCTCAAACTCCTGGGCTCAAGCAATCCTTCTGCCTCAGCCTCCCGAGTAGCTGGGACTA